>OOIN01000016.1:600000-857529 GCA_900323505.1 Ustilago trichophora | reverse complement strand
CCCTAACCCTAACCCTAACCTAACCCTAACCCTAACCCTAACCCTAACCCTAACCCTAACCCTAACCCTAACCCTAACCCTAACCCTAACCCTAACCCCTAACCCTAACCCTAACCCTAACCCTAACCCTAACCCTAACCCTAACCCTAACCCTAACCCTAACCCTAACCCTAACCCTAACCCTAAACCCTAACCCTAACCCTGACCAGACAGTCATATAACCCTAACCCTAAGTCGAAGATGGAGGAAGTGTCGAAAAAGGTTTGGTCGAAAGTTGATGAAGGTCGGTAGCAGACCTCAATGAGACTTTGATCTTAGGAGCGATCGCAGTCGTCAAATTGGTCTGTAATGAAGTTGATAGAGTTGCCGAAGCAGAGAATGTTGGAGATGTCGACGAAGAACACCGCTTCCGGGTTGGCCCCCCAAATGTGACGGTGAAATGAAGGTCGGATGAAGGTCAGCTCAAGTGCGAGCTCAAACAGATAGTAAGCTAAAGGTCGAAAGTAGTATGATCGGAAATGATGATGGTAGTAAGTGAAAAAATTTGCTCAGTCGCGACGAGCTTGACCTGCGTGACGGCACGACGCGCGGACCACCTCGACGATCAGCTGATGATCGCCGGAGTTAAACCGGAGGTAAGCCGATGATCGGGCCAAACCTTGGTTAAACCGGAGGTAAGCCGATGATTGGGCCAAACCTTGGTTTTCGGTGATCCGGGACAACGTAGATGGTGGTGGTGGCTGAATGCATTGAGTGATGCTGAGCAGTGGGAGTTGAGTGTGAAGAGCGGTGATGTGGAAGGCAGAGCGGTGGTAGTGGGCAGAGAGCTGGTAGTGGACAAAGACATTGAGTTGCTGGGAGAGAAGGAAGCCGTGGAGAGCAGACAATGGTAATGGTTAATGGCAAGCATGTGCAAATGCCTTGTGCCGTTGATGTTGAGCGTGTGAGAGCTGAGTGTGGTGGGACAAAGCGTAGAAGAGTATGTGACTGCAACGTACAAAGCATGGAAGCAGGTGAGAGCAAGAAGCACAGCAGCAAGCAATGTGAGTAGAGCGTAGGGTGGGTGAGAGACACAAAGCGTGGTTGAAGACATAGCAGTGTGTGCAGTCCACGTAGCGCAAACCCACAGTCAAAAATTTTCACATGAATTTGCGGCCAGCAGCGTCCAGTCATGCAGCAGTCAGTCACGTAGCACTCAGCCAGGTAGCGTTCAGTCATTTCAGTGCACAAAGCCGCAACACATCAAGCAGCAGAATGAGAGTGCAAAATAGAGTACATTGGACAAGTAGCATGCGCTAGTGTGAAGTAAGAATGATCAGCTATGCTTGAGTGGTGCTGACTTGCGCTGAGGTGGATACGGGGGAAGGCGCACATTGAGTTGCTTGGTGATCCTGCGCATGGTAGCAGTGGCCCAGCCACGGAGGTACTTGTGAGGTAGCTGGGTGTGCAAGTACTGCAGACGGTAGAGATCCATCTTGAGGTTGTTGGCGGCCTTTCTCTTTTTTACAGCAGTGCGCTTGGCGGCTTTCTTGGGGTGAGATGTGACTTTGCGGTGCAGAGATGTAGTGCTGGCTTCAGGACTGGCAGCATGCTTGCGCTCAGGAGTGCAGAGCTCCACTGACGGATAATTCAAGTGGACTTCACTGGAGCTGCCGTGCTTGGTGCCGTGCTTGTAGCCCTTATCCTTGCTTGCAGTCATGCTACGGTCAAACTCGTCAAAGATGTCAGAGAGGTCCAGGTCAAACTCCATCTCTGCATTGCTGTGATCCGTAGTGGGCCCTTGAGCTTCCTCCTCCAGTGCCAATTTCTGCTGAGAGCGTGTGCGCCGCATCTTGATGGAAGCTGTGTTGTGCTGTAGGGTGAGCTTGAGGTTGAGTTGTGTGTGGAGTCTGGCAGTGCAGAGAAGTCTGTTGCGTGGAGTAGTACGGTGCAGAGCAGTCTGTTGTGTGCAGGCCATTGCGCAACAGTCTGGTGTGCTGCTGACAGACTCAACAGACTCAAGCAAAGGCCAACGCACACAGACCCAGTCCAGTGTGGTGAGACGCGTCAAATTACCTGGAAATTCCAAAATCCATTATGCTGCTGTCTGTTACTTGGCTGAGCATCTAACAGCAAGGGTTAACAGACCCAGCAGATTCTGCTTGATGCAGTCCGGTGGGACGCATCAATTACTTGGAATTTCCATGCCTCCATTCTGGCAGTCATTCTAGCAGACTTTTCAGTCTGTCCGTTGCTGCTACTGTCTGTTGCTGTTGCGGTCTGTTGCCGCTGCAGTCCGTTGAAGCTATTGTCTGTTGCCACCTCAGTCTGCTGACGCTACAGTCCCTGGCTCTCCTGTCTGCTGCAGTGCATGTAACAGTGTAACATTTGCATCTGCCGCTCAAGTCTCTCATACTTCACACTCATGTCTGTTGCACTTCAATGTGTTACAGGTGAGTATGTTGCACTTGAGTCTGTTGCTTCCAACCGTCTGCTGCCCTGAGTTTGTTGCGGGTGCTGTCCGTGGCTGCTTGGCTGAAGTCTGCTGCCAGCTGTCCGCTGCGCTGGAGTCTGCTCAACTGGCTGAGGCACTGAAGCAGTGTGCTGAGACGCGTTGAATTTCTTTGAATTTCCAGAGCTGTCCGTTGGCCAGTGCCAGGAAATTTGTTTCCGTTGCGGCACTTGACCAGTGTCACTGACATGTCTGTTGGTGGCCAGCAGCGAGGGTGGGTGGGTGCAATTTGGCAGAGCAGCAGCGTCCGTTGCCAGCATGAGCAGACACGGCCTAGGGCTAGGGCTGGAGGAAATTCACAACTTTGTGCGGCCCATTGGTCTGCACTGCCCCTTGAATAGGTGTTTGCCCTTGTACGCTTGACTCCTATTCATACACGGACTACAGCTTGAAATGTGTACAGACCATTGGGCTGCTACACCCAAAATGGACAGACTCTCACTGCTGTTGAGCGGCAACAGCTGAGCCGTGGTGAGCCGTGGCTGCTGAGCAGTGGCAGCTGTGTGCTGGCTGCTGGCTGCTGGGCACTGGGTCAGTGGGTGGACGTGACTGCAATTCCAACAATTTCCAAGAATTTTGACGCGTCTCTTGGATGCTGGGCCGCTTGCTGAGCCAAGAAAAATTTCAAACCGTTGCGGCACTTGGCCAGTGTGTTTTGCGCTGTCCGCTGGGGTCAGCAGCCAAGGTCAGACGCGTCCATTTGGCAGAGCGGCCTGGTCCGCTGCCGGCCAACGAGGACCTGCGGCCTAGGGCTAGGTTGTCAGTTGCCTCCCATTTGCTTTGTCCCAACTTGACTAGTCTCATTGTAGTGCTTAACAAAGTTGTGTGTTGTTGACTCTGGTATCATGAGACAACAAGCAGCCTCAGCGGTGGAGAGATCCTGTTCATTCCCTGCTTGCAGGAGCTTTGAGCGTTTCCCTTGTCCAGCTGGCATGATGGTGCTGGGTGTGTTTGTGGCAAAGAAGATGAAGGGACACTCATGGATTAGAAGTTTGTCCCACAAATTTGAATTGTCACACATCCAAGCTTGAGTTGGTGCTTCTGTGGTGGGGCTGCATGCAGCCGCCGATCTGAGTTGGTGTCGACCACGGATCCAATCGCAAAAGAGAATGTCAAGTGCCCTCCAGAACGACCATTTGTATACGATGGAACTCTAGGTGATCACAACTGCATGTCACTACAAAATTACAGCTGGAATACAGAGACAAGAGGGTTTCGTGGGCTTGACAAGAGATTTGCTGCAAGCGAAGACAAGCCTCAATGAAATGAAGCGCCTGGCATAGTTAGGTCGAGCTCGTCGTTCAGAAAGGATCTGGCCCAAGCAAACAGCTCCGGATCGTTTGCCAGGAAAGCCCACTGCGGATGGCCAATCTCGACATCTGGCGCTGTGGCGTATCGGAAGTGGTCGCTGTTGCCTGATTGAATTGGCGTTGTTAATCCTGGCGGCAGGGAGAAATGCGACGAGGGAGTCGTAGGTCCAGGTAGCACCTGCTGCGCGGGATGCGGGCTGGAAGAGATGCGAGGAAAGAGCCCGGTTTCAGAGCCTGGTGTGACAGTGTAGATGGTGCGTGGCGAACTAAGTGGATGTGATACATTCGAAAGACCGCGTTGCAAAGAGGGCGCTGGGTTGTGAGGCAGCTGTCGATCACGATCTGCACCAGTAAGGGGTGGGAGAGTTGGATCTGCCGGCTGCATCGCAGGAATACCGGGAGGCATGCCACTTTTGCGGTGAGAATGACTATTGGTGTATCCGGCACGACTATTGTCATTGGCTGGCGCCACGGATGAAGTGGTGGCATGGAGACGACAGGATGTCTCGGCGCCGCGCTCGGCAGAAGGCGTTGTGGGGTTGGTCGGAATGGCCTGTTGGGAGCTCTCCATGTTCAAAAGCTGGTCGATGTACCTGGCATACGACAAACTTGAGCCATTCTGATGAGGTGTCCAGTTTCCACCCTCGCGCAGATACTCGGAGACGCGAGAAACCAGCTTAACGATCCTAGCGGAGTTGATAAAAGAGTACCTTGGCGCCAACTTTGTGAGCTTTAGGGCAATGACAACGGCGTAGGTGGCGGTGACGCAGATGGAATTGTAGGAATGTGCGAGCCGTTGCGGCGAAGTGCGGTCGAGGAAGTCTTCGAGATATCTGATGGAAACAGAGTGCAGATCCGAGACGATGCGTGTCGCCATGGAAGGTTGCAACGTTGGCCATTGGAGTGGCAGTGAGAGCAGCTGCATACGAGCATAGCAGATGTAGAGCGAGCCCAGCTCGAAGCGAAGTGGACGAGGATGGGTGGCCGATCGTGAGGGATTGACGACCCAGCGCTCTTCCCAAGACGAAATATCGCGGTGGCAGCGGTCCAAATAGTGTCTGATCCACGCAGAATCTGCCTCTGACGATGAAGAAGGTTGAGCCGCCTGCGAGGTTGTCGAGTTGGTGGTATTGGTGGCGTTGCCAGACTTCAGGCCAGCGCGACCGCTGAGAAGGCGGAAGAGCTCCTTGTCTTGCGCCAGCTGGGAACGAAGTTCGATGAGAGCCACAAAGACGACGTCGGTATGAAGTGCCTCCGGATGGAGATGCCAGCCACGTGAGAATTCGACGATAGGATCCTTGGAAAGAAGCGAGACACGGCCAGTGTATTGCGAAGAGGAAGCTTCGTGGAGCCAGATGTGCATCCAGGCCCTCTCTCGGTTGCGTTGATGCCAAATCTTTTGCTGCTTAGCGAGACCGCTCTCTGAAGCCGCGCCGTCCTGCCCAGCCAAGGTCTCCGAAGAGTCCGCTGTCAGAGCAGAGGCAGGCAAGGTCTGAAACTGTTGCGATGTGGAAAGGACCCTGGAATGCATGTCGAGATCCGTCGCAACACGAATGGCGTGGCCTAATAAAGTCCATGATCGATCCTCAGACGGATTCTGTGTCGGACGAAGATAGGCAGCAAGCATAAGGAGTCCTTGAACGATTTCTACGGAGCGCAGGTTTTGGTTATAGATCGCCGGAAGAAGGACATTGTCGATGTGAAGTTTGAGGTCGTTCATGATGCGAGGTGCAGAAGGAAAGTCGGAGACAGTGGCTGCGAGCCAACACATGGTCGTGAAGAGGAGGCTGGAGTGAGAGCGAATGTACTGATATGAGTGAATGCGAGGATCGAAGAACGAGAGCAGCGCTTCTAATTTGACCATGAAAGTTTCAAACAGGATTCGACTGGTGTCGAGGTCCATGATACCCGCTGAGACTGGGTCCCACTCGTCTCGAACGTCGGAGCGAACGCTGTGGAGATTGTGTAGCAGCTGCGAGGACTTGCCGTAAGAGGCATTGCTGAAAATTGTGGTAGGCGATTCCTGAGGTAGAATGGGTTTGTCGGGCAGCAAGTCCTCGGTCTCGACCATGGCTACGGCAGCGGGTTTGGTGTCGGGCTCGCTTGTGAGGGTGGCCTCCTGCTGGAAGCGTGCAAGTTTTGCCTTGGCCTTTTTGAGCCGCTGGTATTCTGGGCGAATACAAGTAAGGCCGTGGTCGAGACATCGCTTGCACTGTTCAGGACCATCGGAAATGCATTTGACCTTGCTGTTGCGGCATGCGACGCAAGCGAGAATCTTGGAAGGATATGGATGGCCGGCAGCGCTGGTGGAAGTGCTGGCTAAAGGTCGTGAGTCTGCGCTTAGACCATCGTTGGACGATGTGGGTGAATGTTTTACCTTTGGAGCCTTCATGGTGAGGTGAAAGGAAAGATGCTGCGGTCGGCTGACATAGAGTTGAGCAAACAACGTGGCGTCGAAGCAGAATTGGATGAAGAGCGGAATGACAGCTCAGCCCGAAATGAAAAAGCTGGCGAGACTTGAGAGCTCAAGATCTTCTACATACGAGCCGGAACTCAGGCATCGACAAACAATGTGAGTGGGTGATCCGACGGAGTGGGATCTGCCTCTTCCTGATCTTTTGTGTGCTGAGCTGCGCCAGATCAATCGTGCGAGCTCGATAACGGCGACTGGAGAGCTGTTTGCAGACGGGTGTAGGAGTGGACGTGAGGTGGGAAAGGTGGGTGTTGGATGAAGAGCAAAGATTTTTACGTGAGTGGTGTGGGTGATCAAAGCAAGGATTTCAAGACACTGAGAGGTGGAGTTGCGCATGGTCCGGTTTTGCAGCTGCGCTCACGACACCTAAACTGCGTCTCTTTCTGCGCACCTCAAGGGAGCGTGTGGCGCGTAAGATATTTCATTCCCCCACGCTCGGAGGGGAACTTCACATTTCGTTGATTACCCCAAAAATCAAATAAAATAAAAGAAAATAAAAATCCCGAAGTGTCGGAGTCGGACCCAGCGTCCACCTTCATCGGCTTCGTTTGCCGCTGTCACCAGCAGTACTTTGGTCATCCATGAAGCTCTTCAACAGCATACAGGACGCACATGCTACTTATGCGCAAAGGAGCTATGTTTCTCATCCCATCCTTGAGCCAGAAAGCACGGGCGCTCTTGTCGTAATTTGTGAACGGGGGTGGTGTTTATTGTCAAGGTTGCATCTTGGCTTATGCGGAAAGTCCATCTACAACAGCTTGACACCGCTGGCAAAGGCGATCGGCCTCGGCTTCCTTGCGCAGTGTACGACAGCGAGGACATCTGTGGCGCGGTGAGCGACGGATTCGGATGATCACGCCGTCATTGTGATCTCTTGTTGACAAGGCACCGTCAACAGCGGATTCGTCTGCCCCTAGCACGTTCACCCTTGCGACGTTGAAGAGCTCGGTCAATTCCGACCCTAGCGAGCAAAAAAAAAAAAACGGATAATGTGCAAAGTCAGTCAGGATTACATGTCACTGTGAAAGTGTTGGCTAATATCAGAGGTCTTTCTTGCGAGGTGACTTACCATATGTCTCGAGGCTCGATGCTAGCTGCTTTTCGGTGCTTTTTGTGATCAGGTCGATCTCGACTTCAAATGATGTCTTGATCTCAGAGGCTTGCCTCGCTTCTTCTATCATCACCAGAGACGCATCGCGAAGCTTTAATAGCTGCTTGCAAGCTGCAGCAGCCTCAGCATCGTTCCAGCGCTCTTCCACCGTAGGCCAGCCTGCTGAAAACACCGAAGGCGCTCCTTTGTCACCTACGACAGGATCGCTGCTGGCGCCATTACGGAAATGGAAGATCTCTTCGCACAGGAAAGGAGTGATCGGAGCCATGATTCCCGTCATTGTCCTCAAAATTTGGTCGACGACCGCCACCATCATCTTGCGACGTTCGTCTTCGACTCCGTCCAGGTACAGACTGTCTTTACCAATATCGAGATACAAATTCGACAAAGTTGCGTTGGCAAACTCGGTCAGTCGGCGAACCACTTGTGCAAAGTCGTAGGCCTCGTATGCAGCGGCGCAGGCTCGCTCGAGTTCGTAAAGCTCTTGCATCACGAACCGGTCCAGCTGATGGGCCGAGATTCGCGTTCGGATAGGAACAAGCTATAGTCAGCCTCCTCTTTTCTCTGCTTGTCAACCTCCGAGTAGGGCTTTTACTTACCAGCTTCATCTTAGCCCTGTCAAGCGGAGCCACATTGCCAGCGGCAGGCAGATTTGCCAGCATGAAGCGTGCGGTGTTTCGAAGCTTCCGCAGCGTTTCGGCTGTCTTGCTGATGATCACATCGCCGATGGGCGGATCCGTCGTATAGTCACTTCTCGCTACCCATAGTCGTAATACATCCACCCCATACGCTGGCTCATCGGCGCCCTTGCCGCCCTTGCCGCCCTGAATGATACTCAAGGGGGAGACCACGTTGCCCAGACTCTTGCTCATCTTTCGACTCTCGTTGTCCAGCACGTATCCATGCGTCACAACGGTCTTGTACGGAGCAACAGGCTTCTGACCCTCCGGTGTGGTGGCGACCGCCGTGATGAGCGAAGATTGGAACCATCCACGATGCTGATCAGAGCCCTCTAGGTAGACATCTGCGATACTGCCCTGGCGTGGGTGTGCGCTTGCACCTGATTCGAGTGCCAGTTGGTCCTTGAGTGTCGCCCACGAGGTACCGCTATCGAACCATACATCTACGGTATCTTGACCTTTGCGCCACGAGCGCTTTTCGTCCCGGTGTTGAGGCGCAACAAACACTTCGGCGTCAGCCTTCCACCAGTAGTCCGTTCCTTCGGTCTCGAGCACAGACGCGATGTGCTCGATGTTTTCCACCGTCATCAGCGCTTCGTCCGTCACAGCGTCGTACAGCACAGGGATCGGAACCCCCCAAACACGCTGGCGAGAGATGCACCATTCCGAGCGTCCCAAGATGAACGATTCGAGCCGCGCGCGCGAGTTGGCTGGCACAAAAGTGACATCGCGCAGTGCTTCGATTGCTTGCTCCTTGATGCGATCCAAGTTGGCAAACCACTGGGCTGTCGCTCGGACAATGACGGGCTGTTTGGATCGCCAGTCATATGGGTATTTATGTCGCAGCGTCTGCGCGCTGATCAGCACGCCGCGCTCCTTGAGGACTCTTATCACTTCTTGTGCTCCTTCGCTCAGCACCTCCTTGCCCATCAGCCGTTTGCCAAGGGCAGATGCATCGTCCTCGGATCCTTCTCCGGACGACGCATCCAGTTGCAAGATGTCGGCAGAGTAGCGGCCTTCGTCGTTGACGGGGGAAAAGATTCCCTTGCGCTGAATGTAGCCCTGTTGCTTCCAGACTTGGTAATCCTCTGCACCATGGGCTGGTGCGGAATGCACAAGCCCAGTTCCCGAAAGCGCCGTGACATAGTCGGCCATCAAGATCGGTTGCGGTTCGCTGCCGGGAGCAGTAAGCGGCGAGCGATATGTGGAGTCAGTGAGGTCCGCGCCACGAACGCGAGTCAGCTCCTCCAGCGGACCAAACACTTGCGCATCGCCACCTCGCTCTGCCCCAATAAGGCTGGATGGTAGCGCTTCCAAGGCCTCGATGCGGTCGGTGCCGACGATATAGAGGGGACCCTCCGTACCTGTCCTTCGAACAATGCTGTATTCCAGTTCCGGATTCACATTGATGGCCATGTTGGATGGCAGCGACCATGGGGTGGTAGTCCAGATGATGGCACTGAGATCTTTGGCGGCGTTGGCGTGCACACCTAGCTTCTCCAACAGCGTAGTGCCAGGAAGGAGCTGAAACGCAACGTATACGGCTTTACTGAGATGATCCTCGCGATACTCTAGCTCCGACTCGGCCAAAGCAGTGCGATTGGAGGGCGACCAGTAGACGGGACGGTACTGGCGGTAGATGAGGCCCTTGCGGACCATTTCGCCGAAGACGCGCAGCTGACGAGCTTCGTAGCCTGGATCGAGCGTTCGGTAGGTTGCCTTGTTACTCCAGTCAGCCATGATGCCAAACTGGCTGAATTCGGCCTTTTGCGTTTCGATTGCCTTGACTGCTTCCTTGTGCGCTCTTTTTCGGATCTCATGAGCAGATAGGTTATGCCTGTCTTGGACGCTTACATTCGCGAGCGCTTTGGCTTCGATCGGCAAGCCATGGCAGTCCCAGCCCGGCATATAGTGTACACGCTTTCCTTGGAGCACTTGGAAACGATTTGTGATGTCTTTCAAGATCTTGTTGAGTGCATGACCGCAGTGCAAGTTACCGTTTGCATATGGTGGACCGTCATGAAAGACAAATTCGCCTAAAGAGTCGGACCTCGAGCGTTGCCATTGATACAGCTCGCTGCACGTTCGATCGTAGAAGAGCTTATCACGCTGAGCAGCGTTGGCTCGAATGCCAAAGGGAGTGGCGGGGAGCTGCAACGTATGCGAGAACTCTTTTGATCCTTTGTGCTTTTGTGCCTTCTCCACGTTGCTGCTTTGCTTTTTGAGATGTACAGTGGAGGCGTGGAACCGCCTCGCTCTGAGCTTTAGTACCGGTTCATGCGACGTGTCGAGAATTGCAGCTTGCGCCTGTAATGGTGATGCTGTTGTTCTTGCGAATGATGACTTCCACTTTGGCAGGCTGCCCCGTACTGCGACCAGGTGCACAAATGACATGATGAACAACGCCGGTAGTGCAACCTCGTTGAACTCGACAAGCCCGATATGCTCCTGCTTGGCCGCTTGGCAGTTCTTGTCGATCGTCTGCAGCCGTAGAAATGCTGTCGTCAGGAGCTGCCGTCCATGTCGGAATCTTGTCGTTAATATGAAGAGAGGTAAGAGTCGGTCCTCTCCACATCATTGGGCATTCATTGCCTGGCAGGGCAAGAAGCACTTCACTTCTTCTTCCAACAAGAAAAGATGAGACTCCGAGTTCCAATCTTTTATTTTTTTTAAAAAACGTTTTTGTTCGAAAGCAGAGCCTTACATTCGTGTCGATTTTCTGAGGCTCAAAGGGTTCACATCGGCTCCGAGGTGTGTCGAATGGATTGCGCACCTTTGCAGCCAAAAATGTCACATCTTCCTCCTCCTCTCTTCTTCCATCCATCATACCTCTTCGTCGTTCCTTTTCCCCAAACAGCTCTCACACCTGTACCGCAGTCCGCATGATGCGGCTTCTTGCACCGACTCTCTAGCATCATCATCACCGTGCTGTCTCATTACACCAAAAATGCATCAGCAGCCGTTGGACCTGTAACTCTGCCGAGTCTCCAGCCATTGTGTCCATCGACCCCCGAAGCTCTGTCTTCTTACTCGACGGAAAAGTTGCTGCGCATATCAAGCTCTCAAATATCGACACCTGCGCACAGTATCAAGATGCCAGGATACGATCCCGTTCGCGATGCCGGCGGCTCCGACCGATCTTCTCCACCTCCGAATCACAATTATGAGACTGGTGCCCGTCTGTCACCTTCGGCTTCTGCATACGTACAGCGCTCTGCTGTATATCCCGAAGACAGCTCGGTACCTCGACGCAGCTCATCTGGCAATAGTCTCGACAGGTACGGCGAATCATACGGGACCCACGGCCGTCGGAGCGCACACGACCCATCTTCCAACCCCGTCATCATTTCCCCGCGATCGTCTTCTTACGCACTTCCGCAGCAATCGCGCTATGCTGAACACGAACATACAATACATCGCTACGACCAAAGCCCTCGCAACTCATTCCACGGCGAGACACCTCCCCAGCCTCAACGCCGCAGCGCGTCCATTGCGGACCTTGTCGCTGTCAGTGAAATGACGGAAGCAGAGCATGACAGGCACCGCGAAGCTCACAGATGGCCAGCTCACTATGGCGAAGAAGCAGCCCCAGATCAGAGCATGAGCAGGTCTAGCAGCGCATCTGGTGGATTCCCAGGTTCATCAACGTCAATCCCGCACAGCTCTTCCTATCATCGTATCTCGACTCAAGTGCCGCGCCAGACGGGTCGCTCCGAACGCAGTCCTAGCATGGCGCATCTGCTCAACGAGGGCACGGCTGGCGCTCTTCAGGATCGACCGCGTTCCAGCTCGCACTCCTCTGTATCTTCGCATGTCTCGCATCAACCTACACAGCATCATCACAGCCAGATGTCGCCTCTAGGTCACCCTTCTTCACATCCAGCCGCTGGAACAGGTCATGTTCGGGACCGCTCTGTTGGAGGCCATTCTGCGGCCAACGCCTCAGGCTCCTACCGCGTGAGCTCACCCACCAGCGCTTATCCGCCAGGCATGCACGCCCAAAGTCTATCCACGCTGAATCGAGGAGGCTCTAGCCCTGGCCTCGGCCCTGCTCACGTAGGACACCCTGTCGAAAGGGCTCGATATGCCTCTCAGGCCGGCTCGGTAGGCCACGGACCTTTGCCGCGCTCAGGGTCAAACTCGTACGCCTACACGAGCGCCTCTTCGAGTCCAGCCTCTAACCCGCATGCGCATTTGCAACCTTCGCCATCACATCGCTTTGCTGTGCCTGAGATTCCCTTCTCTCGATCACCCGAAAGTAGACGGGCACCTTTGCCACAGTCGCCCACCTCTGCGCACAGTGCCCATCCCAAGTCGTCTCTGACATACGGACCTGCGCCAACCTGGAACGGCGACGAATACGAAGCCCCGCCATCCACTGGCATGCCTCCCCCCTCGATGAATGCTTCTCCTCGGCGCGGTAGCCTGGTCAACTCGATGCATCCCGCACAGCGACATCCTCCGACCACGCCCGGCAACGGCATGCCACCGACTCCAGGCAGCGTAACTTCCCATGGTGGCTACCCTGTCACGCCTGGATCTCGATCTTTGCCACCCCACACGCCAAGCTCAGCCCATCTCCGCCATGGGGGTGATGGAAACGAGGAGAGTAACTACTTTCCTCGCATGGATGCCCGCGCACCAGGCAGCTACTATCAGGCTCGAGAGAGGTCTACCAGCTTGACAAGCCCACATCTTCGCCAGGATGAGCATCCCAGCCATGCTGATGGTGCGGATTACGATGCTATTTCAGACTCCCATCGTGGCTACAGCGATGCTTCCTATAGGGTGCGCACGCCCGGATCTAGCTACCACGCCAGCGGAGTAGGTCGCTCGAACATGCATCCTCCTCCGTCTCTGCCTCCGTCTGCAACATCTCCATCCTTTGGTCCACAGCGACGCAGTCACAGTATCAGCGAGGAGCAAGGACTGGGCACTTCCTATGGGCGAGCTCATGCCTCCCATGATGTCCAGCATGTCAAAGCTGAGCATGCGCAAGATGAAGCGGAGAACCAGCATGCGAGCGCTCACACTGCATCCAGAGCAACGCACGAGGAAGACAGGACGAATGGATACTCGCATCGCCACGCTTCGGAAAGCTATGACGCACACAAGTCGAACGACCGCCAGACGAGCCCTGCCAACTCCACCGCTGAGCAAGCGCCCGTCGACACATCGTCACTGCGAGAATACACAGCGCAACGATCCAACCACAAGAGATCTCGAGAGCCATCCGTTGCATCCATCCGCTCTGACCGTCGCGCTGAACTTGAACCCGAACTCGAAACCGAATCAGAGGCTAGCAACAACCCGCCCGCTGGATCGAGTGCAGATCAACCCGCACTCACGTCAGAGCCTCTCGATGCAGTCGCTCCGCTTCCGCGCTATGCACCCACAAATCGCGTTTCGCAACCCAGGCAGGTGATGCGTCCCATCGGAATCGAGGAGATTGATCGAAAGCGTGCGCGATGCCGCAATCCCCTGCGACGAGAATGGGAACAGCTAAATCAGGCAGACAGCCGAGAAGCTTTGGACGAGATTCTGCGCAACTTCCACGCCAAGCTCTCCCGCCACGGCGGCAAAACTTCCGCGTCAAATGGGGAAACGAGGTCGTCGACGGATGCCAAGAAGCGCGCCATCGGAGAGACGCTCGAGGATGCCGAAGAAGTGGCTGACCACTACAACAAGCGTCGAGAAGTGGGCATTCACGGCCGTGAAGAATCGCCCATCATCGCACTGCGCAAGTTCAACAACTGGATCAAGTCGGTGCTGGTCGGCACTTTTGCTCGTGGACGCGATCCGAACATGGATGGCCGAGTGCGACCGCGTGGTGGACGTGTCCTAGACCTGGGTTGCGGAAAAGGAGGTGATCTGAAAAAATGGGACAAGGTGCGGCCGAGTGGTCTGGTGGGTGCGGACATCGCAGCCATCTCGATCGAGCAAGCGATCGCGCGTCATCGCGACAACAACAGCGGCTTCCCAGGCGACTTTTTCGCATTCGACTGCTTTTCGACGACACTGACGGAAGTGATACCACGAGAGCTGCTGGAGCCCATGTTTGACAATGTGACGCTTCAGTTCTGCATGCACTACGCGTGGGAGAGCGTGCAGAAGGCGAGGGTGATGCTGGACAATGTGTCGCGATATCTGCGCAAAGGAGGAGTGTTCATCGGCACGATTCCCGACAGTCGAGAGCTGCGGGACAGGATGGCTGCGAGCACTCATCCCGAGGATCGCTCTTTTGGCAACCGATATTACAAGGTGGTGTTTGACCAGATCGAGACGTGGCCTGCATTTGGCAACCGATACACATTCTTCCTCGAGGACGCGGTCGAGAACGTTCCCGAGTACGTGGTCGACTTTGACGTGTTTGAGGATCTGGCGCAAGAGGTAGGGTTGCGGTGCATCTACCGCAAAAACTTTGCCGAGATCTACCACGACGGGTCGAGGGACAACGAGTATGGCCGATTGCTGGAAAGAATGAAGGTGGTGGACAAATACGGCTCGTTGAATCTCGACGAGGAGATGTGGCAAGCTGCTACACTGTACTTGGGGTTTGCGTTTGAAAAGATGTGATGGGCTTGATGAGAAGCAATCAATTGTATCTGTACCGATGTTGAAAGCTTGTGCGTGTGCTGTCGATTGACTGTTTGAAACGATACTAGCTAGTCTGGATTGTACTTGTCGCGAAAGCGGTTCAAGCGAAGCAGCCCGACGCTTGACGTTACTTGTCGACCTGCACACAGAACAAAGCTTGCGGAGATTTTGACTCGCTCATACCAGAACGATGCTGACAGCAGAGCAGTCATGCCGACGAATCGGGCACCACAGCATGGCACGCAGACACAGAGATGTGCACTAGACAAACAAGGCAAAGAGCTTGTAAGTACCATGGCTACACTCTATTGATTTGTGATTACCTTTGTTTGCAGGGCAAATTGTGGGGGGCCGCGCGATCTGCATAGGCCTCTGTTGCTCGGATCGAGTCACGTCCGCACCTGGTTCGGGATGGCACGACCTGAATATTAGGCTTTTTGGTGCTGTTTGAATCTCACATCTTCCGACTTGGATATGCCGTCGGGTGCGAGCAGCTCATGTAAAAAGCCAAGCAGTCAGTCAAAAGAGCTTTCTGACAGATAGCTATGAGCCTAGGTTGGTCTGTACAGTAGTTGGCCACAAGTGTGTGAGTGTGCTTGCTTTTTTTGCGACCTTGCCGGCTGGATCGGGGCTAGAAGGAGTGACCACGCCGCGGTCGTGTGAAACTCAAAATCCGACTTTTTTTTTTTTTTTCCTTTCCCTTTTTTTGATTTCGATGGTCGCAGCACAGAGAGAGAGAGAGAGAGAGAGAGAGAGCCAACAACTCTGAAAGAAGAGCGCCAGACATACTACTCCGAGAGACGGACCGACGACCGGCAAAGCGCCGAATCGGTTCTCTCACGTTGGGTGGTGTGATTCGGGTTGCCATGGCTGTCGAGTGTCGTAGCCAAATGCAGTCACAAGCGATTAGTGCATCTCGATGTGGCAGCTCTCGACGCTCTTCCACATGCTGTCTATCCAACATTGAACACGAGCCATCCTCCTTCCATCCTCCTTCTATCCTCCTTCCACCTCTGCTTTCCTCGCAAGACATTGTCCTCCATCAACACTACTGGCTTTTCGGTCTTCTCGAGACGGCGCCATACACGCGACCTTCTCATATCTGCTGCTCAATCTCTCCCAATCTCTCTGTCGGCCACCAGTCTCTCCTTGCAACGGATCCTTCACTCGCACTTTGCTTCAGAATCTCTAGACTCAGCAAACTCTCAGCTGCCGTGCAGAAAGCAATTCCATTTTGATCTCCTTACCATCCGATCGACGCCTCCAACCTTGCTGTTCGCTTCTCACAACGGCAATCAGAAACAAGGGACATGTCTCGTCAAACGGTACGCTTTCAAGCACCTTGCAAACCATCGGCACAACTCTAGCGGATGAAAGCTTGCCCCGACTTCAGAGCGGTTTCGGACCTTCTTCATTTCGTCGCCGCTTTCGAGCAATGCAAATGCAAAATTAGGCTTTCGGGCATCCCGTGTCCAGCCAGCAATTTGTGCGACTGACGCTGACATCCTCTCTCTCTCTCTCTTTCTCTCTCTCTCTCTGACTTTTTCTTCAACTCTTCCGTCCTCCCTTCTCCTCTCTGCATGGCCCGCTCCCTTCCCTTCGGCGACGCTTCGTCTAAACACTCTGCTGATTCACGATCCGCTTGCTGCACACTGCCAGCCCAACGCGCCCATGCCAAGAATGACAGATTCCCAGGCAGGACCCGGCGCTCCTTCATCGCTCAAATTTGCAGCTCTCTCCGTACAGAGCTTCCATCTCGACAGCCCGCCTTTTACCGGAGCCGCCGTTGGAGGTGCTGGTCCCCTCGATGATGCAGGACAGCGACTTGCCAATCATGACTCGGATCCGCTTTCGCACAGCTCCGACAGCAGCACGTCGCATCAGCATCCTGACAGCCCTTCTCGCAGCAGCCGCCAATCCAGCAAAGCCGGCGGAAGCAGCCCTCTCTCCAAAGCTACCCACTTTTCCACAGAGGGCGAAGATCAGGACCCATACATGCGCTCCATGTCGCAGACACGCTCGCCTCCACCATCATCATCCCAACACGATCCAAGCGTCAAGACCCCTACTGCAGAAAGGCACTCTCTCCTCAACGGCATGACGACTTCCTCAACCGACGCCTCATCATCGTCACAACAGCCACGATCTCACCACGGTGCCGACACCAACAATCATCCACAATCTCGCTACGATCGAGATGTGCCACACTGGGATCTGGACGACAAGCTTTCGTCGCGAGAAGCCAGCTCCGCGAGCCTTGCTACGCTCTCGCCCAACAAGCCCATAATGGGCCTCACCTCGACACAAACATCCGCTTCTGCCGATCAAGCGGAGGCCGATTCCACTGTGACCCGTGCTCATCCGGGCTGGACACAACGCGCCAACAGCAGTCAATCGCTTAACAGCCGTGGCTCGCCCTTTCAGGCGGTCTCGGATGACAGACCTGCCTACTCGCAATTCTCGGAAGACCTCGATGCGCAAGAAGATGCTGGCTCCTCGGCTGCCGAGCGAGATGATGAGGTAGACGGCGTCGAGGGCCTCACATCCGACGCGCGCCTTCGAGACGGTCGCGTTCCACAGCAAGGTCAGACCAAAGAGGATTACTCGTTCCCAAGGCATCGCCTTCCCACCAAGATGCGCGACGAATCCAAGACACCTCTTGTCATTGTCGCCTGTGGAAGTTTCTCGCCGCCCACGTACCTGCATTTGCGTATCTTTGAAATGGCCAAGGACCAGATCATCGAGTCGGGCAAGTACGAGTTACTCGCTGGCTACTACTCCCCAGTCTCGGATTACTACAAGAAGGAAGGTCTTGCAAAGGCCACGCACAGGGTTCGTATG
Organism: Ustilago trichophora; assembly: GCA_900323505.1. NCBI lineage: Eukaryota > Fungi > Basidiomycota > Ustilaginomycetes > Ustilaginales > Ustilaginaceae > Ustilago > Ustilago trichophora. The sequence goes on along the minus strand of OOIN01000016.1, from coordinate 840,026 downwards.
TGCGAATTGGCCGTAGAAAAGACTTCGACCTGGCTCATGGTAGATGCCTGGGAATCACTCCAAGACGAGTATCAACGGACCGCGGTGGTCCTCGATCATTTCCACGAAGAGATCAATGGGGCCAACAATGGTGGTGTACTTCTCAGCGATGGCTCGCGCAAGAACGTTAAAATCATGCTTCTCGCGGGTGGAGACCTCATACAGAGCATGGGAGAGCCAGGCGTTTGGGCCACTGCGGATCTGCACCACATCCTCGGCCAATATGGATGCCTGATCGTAGAACGCACAGGTGCCGACGTCTGGTCGTTCTTGCTCTCCCACGATCTCCTCTGGAAGTATCGACGCAATCTCAAGATCGTCAAGCAGACCATCTATAACGATATTTCATCTTCCAAGGTTCGACTCTTTGTGCGAAGAGGGCAGTCGATCAAGTACCTCCTTCCCAACAGCGTCATCCAGTACATCGAGAATCAGGGCTTAGTGAGTATCACTCCGTGCTGAAATCCCCTACTTTTGTGTGTACTGACTTTGGTTGCTTTGTATTCCGTCCTTTCCTCCAACAGTACCGCCTGCCACCCGACGAAGATCTCAAGTCGGAGCCAGAACATCCCAATTGGTGAACCCGCACTGGCACAACGATACGCCAAAAACCCGTGTAGCCGCTCAAACCTATACACCCCAGGATACCGTTCAATAGATAGTTTTATAAAAAAAGAAACTCTGGAAGATCTTAACTTGGATCTTCGTGGTTTTTCTGGCATGGGGATTGCAATTTGTTCAGTGCTGAGACCCAGGCATGAAGGACAAGAGAGAAGAAGTATGCAGTTCAGGGGAGCTGCGTGACTGAGCTGCCAATGAATTCGATGAGATCGAGACCGTGTGGTATAGTGTGACACAATTAGATCAGTCTTGCTCACTTTCGTGGTAATGGTGAGGGAGATCGTGAATACGAAGGCGATCGCTCGCGGCGCCGGGAAGCCCGCGCAGGAGGCGAGCGCGATCTGGAATCATCCAATTCCGAGCCGGAGTAATTCGACCTCGACTGAGATCGGCGATTGCGTTGGGGCCTCGCATCCAGCGACTGCGTACGAGATCTAGGTGCGCGCGATTTGGAGGCGTAAGGCAAGCGTGACAGGGACCTTGAACGCGAGCGGGAACGGGACCGCGAGAGGGAGCGACTCCTTGTCGAAACTGAGCGCGAGTAGGATCGTGATCTGGATCTCGACCTGGACGAGTAAGAAGAATACGATGCCGAGCGCGTTCGGCTTCGCCCACGACGTCGCCGGGGGCTCGGACTACGGCTTCGGCTCAAACTGCGACTGTAGCTTCGACTGCGACTTCGGGAAGACCAAGAGCGGCTGCGACTCGAATAGGAACGGGATGGAGAGCGAGACCTGGAGCGCGATGAGTAGGATCGGGACGAGTACGACCTGGAATAGTACGAGCGCGAAGAACGAGTGCGAGACGAGTAGGAACTGCGGCTGCGTGACCCTGAACTGCTGGAAAGTATGCTTGAAGAGTCTGTGTCGCTGTCGTCCGGCCCTCTAGCTGCCAGAGCTGCCTGCCTCTGCGCCAGCAAGATCTTGGGCGCGTTTTTGAGATGCTCTCGCATGTCCTCGGTCAACGCACCCAGACCAATGGACGTGAAATAGTTAATCGAGAAACGAGTGCTCTTAGGGTTGTCCTTGGGGAAGAGACCTTGCCAGTCGTCCTGCAGACTTGGCTCCTTGAATCGCTCAGTGAGCTCTTTGAGTCCGAGCTGCTGCTGCATCTCTTGAAACAAAATCTTGACAAAGATTCTTGAGCTGCTAGTGGTATCTTCCTCGTTCATGTGCACGACGGACAAGGACGCCCAGCTGATGCTATCGGTCGAGAAAAGGTGACCAAAGAAGCGGGCGATATTACGAAGACGATTGGTTTCGTATCGATGAATCGTGTCGTAGTAGTTGGTAAAGCTTTGTGCAAACGTTTCGGACCATTTGCGATGAAGCTTACAGAAGCGCTCGCCCATGTTGCCATAAAATTTGCTATAGGTTCTCTCTTGCGAGCAGCATTCGACAATCATGTTGCAAAGCTCGATGTCCTGACCTTCGGGAATCTCGAGCTTGAGCAGCTTGTGGACACTTTCCTCGAAGTCGAGCGAAGACATGATGGTGAGGTAAATCGTTCTGCGGAGGTTGATTAGATTGGTTTCGGTTCGATCGTGGATTTCGAGCTGGCGCTGTGCGTCGTCCTGGTTACCTTCTTCACTTTCGTCTGATGATCCTGACTCACTATCCGCATCCGATCCACTATCATCACTGTCTTCATCCTCTCCGAGAATCTCGGCTTTGATGGATCGGTATCGCTCCTCGTTCTCGACGAACTCGGAGTCCTTTTTAAAGACATTGAGACCCTCTTCGACGTTAAGCTGATCATCGAGGCTGATTCGATGTGTAATCTGGTCGTCTTCCTCTACCAGATCCAGCGATTCCGGGATGCGCGGGTTGTCTTTGAAGCCTTCGCGGCGCACCTGCGAGAGCACTTCAATCATGTACTGCACGCGCTTGCTGATTTCTCCTTCGTAGAGCACGGCACGAAAGCGGTCAAAAATGCTGCTGTTGGCCTTGGGAGCTTCTTCGGCAAGGAAAGCGCCGACTTCGCGCATAAATCCGACCGCTATCTCGACGCTGTCGTCCGTGGGCTTTTCGAGAAGCAAAACGAGAATTTCGAGCGCCAGTACCTCGTGAACAACTCTCTGGTTGACAAGGTGAGCAATGAACATGGCCGTCGAGTTGCAGACGGTCTTGTCGTTGCGCTTGAAAGAACGTCGAAATTGCGAAACCAGGCGAGTGACAAGTAGTTCTCCGACCATAGGGAGTTTGGTGTTGACGATGGCCGTGAGAGCAGCAAAGACGGGCGTGAAGGACAGCGAGAGCGCTTGTGCTCGCATGATCGAACGGCAGTAGAGACCGCGACCTCGGATGAGATTGGCCCCTCCAAATAGCTCGGGAACGATGCTCTTGATGTTCTCTGCCGCGACCTTGTTGACGAGACCTGTGATGCTTTTCTTGAGAGCATCCCAGTTCATGCGTTGATACTCTATGCTGCCTGAATCAGCAGCAGCAGCTTCAGCCATGAGCGCCTTGAGGCGTGCTGGTGGAATGTAGGCACCACCGGCCTTTGTAGCCGAAAGCTGTGCCAAAGTAGACCGCAAGGCTTCACCCTTGGTCGCAGTCTCTTTGGCCTTTGCCTCCTCCTCTTGGGCTTCACGAGCGCGAGACGCTTTGTGCTTGGCTTGCGTGTCCTCGTCGCTATTGTAAGACGGTGAGCGATCTCTGCTGGACCTTTTCCGCCTGGACCGTGGCGGTGGTGACCGAGACCTTGACAAAGACCGTGACGAAGTGCTGGCTACAGAAGGTGATCGGGTGGTGGGTCGCTTGCGCTTGAGCGCTGCGCTCGCTTCAGGAGATGACGACGTGGAAGAGCCGCTCATTGCACTTGAGCGGCTTTCGGTAGAACGATCCGGTGAGGGCATCGTGACGGAACGAAGGGATCTTGCTGAAGTGGAGAAGTGATTTGTCGACAATCGTCCATGCGCAGCTTTTCAAGTCGATGTAGGAGGCTCCGAACGAGTCAGTGAGCTTGTTGAGTGAGCTGAGCAAGTGCTTCCGGTTGAGAATCGCTTGGAAACGATGCCTTCTGTCGATAGCGATGCGGTATGGCTGAGTTGTGGATAACTTCAAGATGATGTCGGAATGAAGCCGTGGGGCTGAGTGCTACTCGAGTGAAAGTGTGAACCAAAGCGCGTCCCAGGTGCGACCACTGCCGCTATGCAGTCACATAACAATATGTTGTGTTGCTGCTGCTGCGCTTTTACAACTTTTAGGAAATTCTTCCGTCGTTTCCTTTTGCCCGTGTTCCGAGAAATCAGATGGCGCTCCACTTTGACACATACGAGCTTCTGAGGAGTCTGAGATCGTACAAGCCCTCTTCGTCTTTGGAGTGACAAAGCAGGCGACCAAGTCTCTGTCTCATTGGAACGAGATTGCAGGTGAGGTGCTCACAGCTTGAGCTGGATAGTTTACAATTACAGTTTTAAGAGGGGTGGATTAAAACAAGGTGCGATCTGAAGACGAGGAGAATTAAAGTGTCGTGGGAGCGGAAGGCTGAAGATGCTCAGCTGCTCAGCTGCTCGAGGCAAGTTGGCCGATCGGCGCTGGGAAAGACCGGTGTCTTGTCCATAGACCTTCCTGAAGATCACAGACTTCGGAGGAGCCGACGAGAGGCAATCGGAGGGAGCACCAAATGGTTTGTGATGTGCAAAGTCCAGACGAGCTCAAGGCTTAGGTTTGCCTGCGTCTGCTTGGGCGTACATCATCCTCTGTCGCTCCTCCAGTACTCGCCTCTTATTGAAATAGTCGACCTGTACAGCATCGATGAGGAAGAGTATATTAGAGAAGTCGTGGGTGGTCAGCTACAGTGCTCTGGTCGCTGCGATGAACGGCAACGGTCTCATTTGGAAGCTGCATCCATACTTACCCAGCTTCTGGCGCAGTTGGTCTCGTAGCCCTGTCGTTCTTGGATGCAAGGATCTTGCTTGCGTGCTTCCTCTGTGGTCAGCTTCTTTTCCTTTTCGAGCCTGTCTTGTTCTTCCTTGGCGGCCTTGCCAACGGGACCCCTTCCATCGCTCATGTCCGTTCCAGGTGGAATGGTGACACCCTTCTGCGTCAAGCATGCAAAGTAGCTGTCCCGATGCGACCAACAGGCCTTGCGCTCGTTCCGAGTCGGCGCTGGTGCTGGTTCTGGTGTAGACGGCATGATTGTGACTGATATCGATTGACCCAAGGACGAGCAATCGCAGCTGGTTGCGCAGTTGCACTACTGGAAGTCAAGAGGCAGGTGATGAATGTGACGAATCCACAATGCTATGCAGTAACGTTGGATGTGAAGAGTTCGTGGGAGACAACCTAGAGTTTCTCCGAAGCGACTCGACGCTTCCTAGCTGGCAAGCAAAATCCAAGAAGAGCGTGGTGCACTTTCAAGTGGAGCACTTCAAGGCTTAGCCAAGACGATGCCTTTTTGAAAAAAGGTCGCAGGCTTGTGCCAAACTTGACGAGAGACCTCCAAGCCTCCTCGGCACCTTCACAAGTCACATCACGCCCCACCAAATGCAAAGCATGATCAACTTAATCAACAATAGTCCGCTACTTCCAAACGCTGCTCAGGCTCAGTTCTTCCGCCACGACTTTTCGGATGCTGTCCGGATCAGGGCAGCTCCTCACTCTGACCCTTTTCTAGAGCCACTCTAGGTGCTGGGAAAGACTCAGGTAGACCGTTTTCAGCGCAGAATTTGAGCACAAGTGTTTCAGCCAAGAGTGTCTGTAACCATATATATGTACTGTACCAGAATCCTGTCCAAAAAGCCAGCTTTGTCCTAAGAGATTCGAGCCTCATCAACTCTTTTCGTTCCACTTCCTCCCGAGTTGGCCACTGACAAGTTGCCAGAGACAGTTCCGACCACATCAAGCACGATGAGCTGCTTCGTATCCGCCCTTCGCATGGGCTGCATCCTCCTTTTTCTGTGTTTGAGCACCGTCAAGGCAGACATTGATGACTCTACCGACCTCTTGCTCACCTATGGCCGGCCGGCTATGAACGACACTTCGCCCTATCCGTATCACGAGTCTGTCTCGGCTTGGTATGAGACCTTTCTCAAAGTTGCTGTTGGTTTCGTCGCCCTTTTTATCCTTATCAAAGAGCTGCCAAGAACCCACTTGCAACTGAGCGTTGAAGGAATCGAGCTGACACACTGTACCCGCTTCCACCATCTTCGCTCTTGATTCCCTCACAGTTGCAGCGAAAAGCATGGCCAGTGGATGCCTACGCCGATGAGAGCGACTTTGCTCCCATCTTCGAACAGCTTGAGGCTATCTATCCAAACCAAAAGGTGAAGGACATTGGTGACAACGAGTGGGCCGCCGTTTTCATCACAAAAGGCCAGGAGCTCACTGGCCTCGCAGACGATCTGGTCTTCAACCAGTCGGTTCAGGACGCCATCACCTACTACATGTGAGCATCACAGGTGAATCTCATTTTCTCTGTCTTGAAATGCTTATCTTTCGTTTTCATTCTCCAGGAGGGCCTCCAATGTGTTCAGAATGGCCTATTTCCCTTGGATTCACGAGAAGACAAGCACGTACAAGGCTAAGCAATTTGCTTGGAAGATGGACAAAAGGGCCTTCAAACATGCCATCGAGTAAGTATCCAAGTTGCTTCACCTTTCAGCAACGCGAACCTGGATCTGGAGAAGAGTTCGTTGACTCGACATTCGCTGCTATCTTCCCACTAGCTATATGGATATCTTCGACTTTAGCAAGGCGTCCGCATCTCTTGGGGGTGACGAGAAGGTTGGTAAGTGCAGACTATCCACACACCAACCCGACGCAGCCAAACACGTAGAAGCTTGACGAGCTTCACCATTGTTTTCCGCAGACATACCACTTCGCGTCTTTCGAGCAAAAGGCTCAGAAGGAGCTCAGTCGGTCGTGGTCATCATCACCGGTCTTGACCACTACCACACTTACATGCTCGAGCATGTGTCCGCCTTGACCTCGTACGGCTACACTGTGGTGGTGGTTGCCATGCCTGGCACTGCGGACTCACCCATCACGGGGAGCGACGAGCTAGCCCAGGAAAAGTACTGGAACAGCATCGTGGACTGGATCCAATACAACACGGAACTCTTTGATCCCAACTGCATCAGCTTCTGGGGTATCTCCACGGGCTCTTACTGGGCAGTGCGCGCTTCGCGTGCCGAACGGTGGCGTTTGCGAAGAGTCGTTAGCCAAGGCACAGCCAGCCACTACGCATTCACGAGAGCGTGAGTAGCCCAAGAAGTGTGCTTCGAGCGAGCAACTTGACTGATCTTAACGCCGTCCATACTCAACACGCTTACCTTTGCATTTGCGTTTGCTTGAACCTACACGCAGCTGGCTAGAGGCTGCAGAGAACTTAGCCTACCCGGCAAGCCTCCAACGCGCCCTGGGCCAGTCCTTTGGTTACTCTGACACCGAGAACTTTTTAGACGACGTAGAACAATTCTCGCTCCTCCGCAAAGGTATGTGCGTGAATGGCTTCCAAGTCTTCGGTGAATTGATCGCTGACGATCCAGCCTTTTGCATACTTTTGACTGACCAAGGCATCCTTGATCAGGAGGCTGCGCCCCTGATCGCAATCAATGGCGAGAAAGACACAATTTTCCCCATCGGTACGTACTACTGCCCCTCGCGACCGGTTCTCAGCAGCTAAGACAGAATGGCTGACACTTTGTTGACTTCTCACATTTGCATCCGGCAAACATTTCGCGCCCCAGACGACCAGCGTATCCTAGCTGAGCACGGCCCAGGAGCTCAACTCCGGTGGTTCCCGCACATGGGCCACAACGGCGAGCCCCTTAGCAGCGCCTGGCTTTCGCAGTTCTGGGCCGGGAACGGTGGTTGTTGAACCCGGCCGACTAATCTCATTCGTCAAAGACATCCTCGATGCAAATTTCCTCCATCCTCTGTCTGTCACTGTATACTTTGAAGCTGCGTTGCGAAGCTGGCCGAACAGTCTGAGCGTTTCACTGAATCGAATCGTATTGCTGCATTTTGAGATGGCGTGTGTGCTAGGTGCTCATCCGAAGAACGATCCTCCACCGCCAGGAGCGCCACCCTGCGCGGCCTGGCCCATGGACTGCATGAGTTCGTTGACCTTTGTGTTGACGGCGAAGAACTTGCTTACACAACTGCAGATCGAATGCGATCATACAATGAGAACGTGTCAGCAAAATCTTAAACTAACTAGCAGTGTCAGCTTCCAATGAGCAAGGAGGTAGAAGCAAGCTTACCGGTCGATGCAGATGCTTTCGCCCTTGTTGAGGTCGGGTTCGGCGTATCTTGTCGAGATGCACTTTGCGTGGCAAGACGAGACGAGGCGGTTAAAGACGTCGGTGACCATCTCGAGTTCGGCTGTGGCAGCTTCGATCTGTGCGGAGCTGACGTTTGAACTGCTAGCGGCGGGGGAGGAGCCGCCTCCAAGACCGAAGAGAGACATGATGCTGATGGTGTTGGTGGTGATGATGTGCTGCAAGAGCTAAAGAGTTGGATGAGGGGACGAAGCAGAAGGTGCAGTCGCAAATCGGAAAAACAGCGCGCTCAAGGGAAAAAAGCGTGACTCCGACTCCCGAGTTTCTTTTCTTACTTTTTGAGAAAATGGCGCGCCGCTATTCGACATCATTATACTGTCAAACACCGCCTGGCCAACCATGGCAGACTTCTTACCTAGGATACATGCCAAGGCAATCGAGACATTTCAGACGTATCACACTGAGAGTTTGTGGGCTAGAATGCATGATTAACACGGCAGACGTTGTGTGGTGTAGTTGAGAAATGTATGCTAGTAGAACGATGAACGAAGTCCACGATTGACGCTAGCGATTCCTGTGCATTGTACAGATATGTTGCGAAAAAAAGTATGGACGAGACGGGACGCCTCGGGAAGAAGTTTCTTGTATGCGGTGATGAAGCTGTCAAAGGAGAAAGAATCTTAGGCGACGCGAAGAGGCTCGGTCTTGTTCTTCTCCTGCTCACCAGGAAGCGCCGAGGGGGAGTTGCTCCACTCGCCAACCTCGCTGGCCTGGCCAGAGTCCTTCTCCTTGATCTGGTCCCGCGAAGTGTAGCCAGCGGGGACCCACTTGGTCGAGTTCCAGGGCTTGCAGTTGGGGTCATTGTACATGGCGTCAACGTCCTCGAGCGTCAAGTCGGCCGACTCGTAGACGAAGAAGAAGGCAATCAGACAGTTGGCCAAGTTGCAACCAGCAAAGACGAAACCGTAGGAGAAGTGGATGTTGTTGGCGATAGGCGAGGAGAAGTACGAAATGAGGAAGTTGGAGACCCAGTTAGCAAGCGTGGCGAGCGAGGCCTGCTTGGCACGGGTGCGGTAGCTGAAACTCTCGCCGATCCAAATCCAAATACCGGGAGCCCAGGTGGAGGCGTAACCGAGAATGAAGAAGCAAGCCGACACGATCAGCAACTTGCCGACACCCTCCGAGATCTGTTCGGGAAGAGGACCGCCCACGACACCGGCAATGGCAAAGACAAAGAGCCAGAACGACTGCCATGCGGCACCGAGGATGAGCGGCCACCTTCGACCGAAACGCTCGAGAATGTAGAGACCAAGGAAGGTGCAGGCAAAGTTGACGGCACCCAGAATGATCTGAGTAACAAATGAGTCCCTAAGACCGACCTGGGTAAAAATGGCAGTACCAAAGTAGAAGAAGTAGTTTGCACCTGTGAACTGCTGACCAGCCTGGAGGGCCATGCCGAGGAGGGTTCGGTAAAGGGTCTTGTGACGGGGCTTGAAGCAGTCGATCCAGCCGGCTTCCTGAATCTTCTCGTCAGCCTTGACGATAGCAATGATCTCGCGGTATTCGGCCTCAACCCAAGGGTTGGCATCGCCGTACTTGGCGCCACGGACGGCAGCGCACGACCTGTAGGCCTCTTCGTTGCGGCCTCGTGCTGCGAGCCAACGGGGCGACTCGGGGCAGAAGAGGATGCCGACGGCGAGGATTGAGGAGAAGAAGATGCCGAGTGCGATGGGAACACGCCACTGACCAGAGTTGGTGTAGCCACGAGTGCCAATGTTGGTACAGTAGGCTAACAAGATCCCGAGCGTTATGAAAAGCTGGTAAGTTCCGACCAAGGCACCTCGAACCTGTCGTGGAACCGTCTCTGACTGATACAGGGGAACGGCAGCAGACAAAGCGCCGACTCCGAGCCCCGTAATCAAGCGTCCGATGGCGACTTGATACCAGGCGTAGAAGGAGGTGACCTGGATGATGACACCAATGTCGAAGACGATGCACTCGACGACCATAGCCCATCGACGACCGAGCTTGTCTGCGAGAGGGGCACCGATGAGGACACCGATAGCCGTTCCGACACTGAGGAGGGAGACGACTACACCTTCGATCCAAGGATTCCAGTCTTTACCTCCCGTTGCAGCAGGGTCATTGATGGTAGCGAAGCGGCGTCGGAAATCGCTCATCTCTAGTAGGCCGCTAATCTGCCCGGTATCCCAGCCGAACAGGAAACCGCCCATCGAGGCAAGCATAGCAATGAAGATGGTGAGGGCGCCGATGGGCGTCCCTCGAACAGTGAAAACCATGCTGGGCAAGAGCGAGGGATCAAAGTTCTTGTGACGAGGTGCAGCCGACAGTGAGGATAAAGAGAAGGAGGAGGGAGAGGAGGAGGAGGAGGTGTAAGGTGGTGTCGGTGATGATGGTAAAAACCTGTGGAGAAAATGACAAAGTGTGTCTCTGAAAAAGAGGTGGGTATTTATGAATGTTGGGCGACTTTTTCTAGCGTCATGAGAGCCAGAGTTCCGAAGGGTTTGCAAACGCTTAGTTTGGCAGAGAGAGTGACGAGGCGGGGGCGCAGCATCGAGGGGACGAGCCATGCTGCTCGGCTCAAACAAGCCAATGAACTGCCAAACTAGCCAAGCACGCCGAAAAACATGTTGCCCTGGCCAGAGAGGAAGGTGGGCAGCCGGACTTCGGACAAGAGAAAGAAAAGAAGGCGGATGAAGAGTCGAGGAGCATCGTAGGCCGGATCTGGCAGTCGGTCGGTTGATCCGCCTAAAAACACGCCCGCACAAAGAATGACCATCTCTGCCAAGCGTAAAGTGGAGCTGTAGGGCAGAACCCAAATAAAAATAAAAATAAATTGAAAATGAAAAACCCCCCGTCGAACACAAGAAGGCACAACCGCATACGATAATTCAAGCGGCAAGCTTTGAACGGAGATTTTTTTCAATCTCCGCTGCTTTTTGACCTTGTCTTTGACGCAAGAGAGTGGAATCAAATCGCTTCAACCGTCAGCAGTTCTGCACAGCTTGGCGGGTCCTTCATCCCGAGCGACGCTCAAAATCGAGCAACGCTCTGACGACAGTGACGAAAGCAACTTGGAACATGGCCTGCATAAGTTCTCGATTTCTCTTGGCTCTGCGCCGCGCTTCCCTCTTGAGCCGTGAGGAACAATACTGAACGCAGCATGTGTCTGCTCAATCCTGTCTCGCATTATTGCAAACGACTCCCCTGAAAAAGCCCATTTGGAGCAGGAGCATGATGATGATGATGATGATTGCATTGTCGTATGCGCATGAATGGTTTGCAGCTCTTCACGGCGCTCCGCAATGCTCTCCAGTCTCGCATCCGAGCGCCCATGGGGGATGCTTCACCCTTTGCTGCTGCTCTTGGGGCCTGCCCCTGGTGGATATCCTCCACAAAAACACCTGACTCTCTTTCATGCGTTGTATGGTATGGCTTTCCTCGGCTTTCCCGAGAGTTAGAGTACACTGTCACTTTTGGTTTGTCTCTGTCAGCCCCACCAAATCAAGCGAGCGAGCGCAGACAGACGTTCAACTTTTTAGACAAATGGGCAGAGGAAGTCTAAACGCTCCAATCTGTCGGGTCTCCATCTCCGCACAGGCGCACACTCTACGACTATACCCAACCGGTCCGCTTTTGCCCACCATTCTAATCAGCGCACATTTCGTTCTTGTGCCTTTTCTCTGGTCGAAGTTGACCCAAAGTTAGCTTTTTCTGTCAAGGACCGCTTTTGCGTCCGTCAGATGTCAACTAGTAAACTCAACAATGACCGACCCTTTGAATGAACCTGCAGAACATTCGAATCCCTGTGCAAACTTGTTTCGACATCGCGATGCAGCACCGGTCAACTCGACCTCATGCCACCCATAAAGCTCTGCAAGCTCAGGAACGTCGGCTACTTGTTCGCATTTGTATGCGTGACTGACACGATGCTGGTACGCGTCTGCTCTCTCGGATGCTACTTCCGAAAGGTAGACCGCTCTTGACTTTCGCATTTCGCCTTCATGCAAAGCTCCTCCCCAGTCCAGCCAGAAGAATCGTTTGCGCCTCCGCCATTCGTAGGTGGGTTTTAGCCTTTCTCACCTGTCACTACCGCACGCATGGGAGCCAATGTTTCGCGCGAGCGAAGCGCCGCAGCCCTTTCCTGTCTTTGTTCGAAGATCAGGTGCGCGTCAACGAGCTACTGTACAATATACTAGTTACATATCAACCCAGGGACTCGATCGAGGCCATGGAGCTCTGCCTTCAGCGTTCCTGCTGGATGCCTTTTCTTTGGAATCGTCGGATTTTGCTGCAATCGGAGAATTTCTCAACACACGCACACCCTATGCTTATTTCGATTTCCGCGTCTTGACTGGTCATCTGCATTCGGCATGAGTGCGCGCTCGTGCCGTACCGCGGGGGAGAGAATAGCATTGACATCATAGCACATGGCTTGTGTCAAACCTCGCAAGAATTCACCACAAGGTCTCTTGCGGCTGCTATGCGAGATCCGAAGATCCTTCGCTTGCCGAGTCCACATACATTTCTCATGGTTCACTTCCTAGCATAGTACGCTACTCGCAAGAGCACGCTCTGCAGTCTGCAAAAGTTGACGGCCATGGGGTCCACCAAGGCCACCCCAGAATACATTCCCTCGTTCGGGACTGCCTTTATTTTCAATCTGCTTTGCTGTGCCTGTAAGCGGCGAATTTCCTCTCCCTCCCCATATCACTTTGAATGATACGGCGAGTTGAGTCAGAGCGAGAAATCAACAGGGAAAGACTGTTTCATACTGCAGTCAAACCCGTCTGGTGAACGCCAAGCCAACCAAGTCAAACATCGGTGGGCAGAAACCGCGGTGAGCAACCAAAACCTTCCGACTCCAATGCGTTCTGTAAAGGCAGAGTGAAAACAGGCGAGTATGACGTCCCCGTTGTCCTCGTTGGGACGCGTGTTGAGCTCAAAGTTTCCTTACCGAGACTGGCGACGGTAACCCTCATCAGACCCACACACTTGAACTCCGAACCGTTGCAGATGTGCGGTAATTCTAGCAGTACACAGTTAGAAGGCCGGTGCCGGCTGCAGCAACAGCTCGGCCCTCTGTACACCCATCATCCGCGGGGTATCGGTGTTGACCTCGCCAAGACGCCAAGGCACGAGCGGGATATGCACATACCGCCACTTTCGGCCGCGATCCAACCTTTTTACTGTAATTGCTGAGCCAAAGTAGCAGACAGCCATGCTGACCCTGTTCCTGAATGGTGACGAGCAACACGCTGCGGCTTGGTAGGGGAACCATAGCCGAGTCGCGTGGCGTGAAGCTACAGTAGATTGCATCCGAATCGGGTTGGGGAAGAGTGTTTTGTGATGCGTAAGCATGGCTGCCCAAAGGTAGATGTGGACATCTTGAAACTTACGAGTGACTGCATAAGCCGGTGCCGATATCCGAATAGTAAGAAGCCAACATGATTGTACGCTAGCGAGGACGGCTATTCACCAGTTGGCCGAGATATCCGTTGGATCCCTTACGGACGACAACGGCCGACATCAACATCGGGATGACAATGTGCTGATCGGACCCAGTCTAAATGGTTCCATGTTGCTCTTTTGCGTTTGGAGATGAGCGCTTGCATGGAAGTTCTTACGTTGCTCGATACCGGCGTTGACCCGGCGGCTCGGGGCGAATCAAAAACTCCAACAACCATCCCACGCCTTGGACGCCGAGAAAGGCTGCTGTTGCAAACAAGGTGGTTCCCAGACTTTTTCTCGGTGTGGTTCAAGCTGGTTGAAAGATCGGGCTCGCCGAAAGGTTCAGCTTTGCCGCGATCTAAAAGATGTGAGAGGGCGACCGGTTGGCTTGAGCGACAGTCAAGACATTGAGGCATCTCTTAGTGCGATCGAATCAATCCGCATTGACAGACAGAAGCAATCAATGTACAGAAAGCTTGTGACAACGATGATTCTCTCCGCGCAGCGAACCCCTGACAGCTGGAGATCAGCAGCCACGAGCGTAAATTGGATCGATAGTTCCAGCATCTACCGAAAGCGGGGTATGTGCAAGTCGGGCTCACTGTTGGTGTTTAGTGAGCAGGAATCACAAAGTGGTTGACTCGCACGCTGGCCCTGCATCTGTAACGGACAGACTGTTCAGGGTCGTGCGTCGAGCATACCTCGTGGTGAGGCCATCAAGATGGCGAAATTGCCTTTCGAAAATGTCTCCTGACCCTGGAGTGCATAAGTCGAGTGCACGGGGTACTGTACTGTACAGTACAGTTCAAAGCCCGGTGCGACCAGCATCAATTTAATGTGCGTGCCATCTTCGCCTGAGTCGACTCCGCGGCTTGCTTGCATGGGTTTCAAAAGAGGCCAACATCAACGCAATTCAAGTCATCAATAACAGTTGTCGGTGGAAGGCAATGGAGGCACACAAAGCTACCTAACTGGGTACATGGAAACACCATTACCCAGGTGGTTGCCGTCGGAAAGGTTGATCAACCAACAGGGTGTGCGAGTAACAGCTGCAGTGCTTGTCATGAGCGGACTTGGGATCTAGAGAGAGATCTCGCAGGAACGAGCCGACGAATGAAGCGGCAAATGAGGAACGAATGCTCTCCCGATCTTTGATTTGCACCCTCCGCAGGAATATGGGCTGTCAGCGTGTTTGGCTGTCATTGGCTCGTGTGAGATGCTTGTCTCCGCACTTTGACGCAGCTACTGCAGCTACAGTACTGCAGCTACTGTATCCAGGCGTTTGAGCCGCGTCGATCTTTGTCCCTTTTTTTTTTTCAGCGAATTCGGGGCAACAGCTACAAGGCCGCGTTGTCTGCTTGGTTGAGCGAGGAGAGAACGGTTGCAAAGAAAAGAAAGAAAAAACAAAAACAAAAACAAAAGAGCGTGGCACTCACACTCAGCCCCGACCGCCCAACCTGCCTACTGAACTCAAGTGCCGTACCTCTCGGTAGACTGTGCGCGTGCGGCAAAGTGGGAAGCGTGCGTTGCGCTTAGTTGTGTTGTTGACCTGGCGGCCCTGAAAGCTTCTCTGCCCTGACTCTGGCCCTGATTGTGTGGTGTGTCTGCTCTTCTGAAGCGATCCCAGCGTCGGTGCCTGCAGCCGCACTGCAGCGTTGCTTGTGTATACGAGTGTGTGTGTGTGTGTGTGTGTGTGTGTGGTTCCGAGTGGGATTGTGATGGTTGCGTGGGCTGGATTGGATAGAGTGGGTAACGAGAGCATGTGTGCAGTAAGTACAGGAAGAGCAAGAGAGAGCAAGTAACCAACCAAGTGTGTGTGTGTGTGTGTGTGTGTGTGTGTGTGTGTGTGTGTGCGAGGGAGAGGATGTGTTGGTCGAGCCAATTGATTTCAGCGAGCAGCAATCAATTCACAGTCAACTCACACTCTCGCACTCTCGCAAACCCTCTCATTCGAATCCAACCTCGACGCCGACATCCGCTCTGATCGTCACCAGAAGCGCACCCTCTCTTTCATCCACGTCCACGCATCCTTTCTCAACTGCCTCAGTCTTTTTTGCCTTGTCGCCTCTTGTCCTTCTTTCTCCACCCTTCCGGCTCGCCTACAACACTTCATCATCGCGCCAACACCAGCATCCGCCCATCATTTGCGACTCTGTCGCACTGTCATCCGCTCACTTTGGCGCCATCATTTCCTTTTTGTTTTGTTCTTCTTTTTTTTCCTCGTGCATCAGTTACTTTGGTGCTTCTATACACTCCCACGTCGGCATCGTGGCATTGCCCAATCCTCAAAACCGGCAAGCACCGACACGTCGATAGTCGTCTCTTTCAACCTTAATAGACACGGACAACATCGACCATTCGGATGCCGAGCGCTGCACTCTACAACGCTTCGTGACGCTTGCTCGCCCTTTCGACCTGCGCGACTCTGCAACCAATTCGCGCATCTGATTCACCCGGCTGGCAATCCATCGGACTTAGGCTCTGGTGCACACAACGTTCGGCGACCCCAACTGCCTCCGACCAGACACGGAGCGCCAAGCCCGGAATCTTGCTCAATCTCAAGCTCATCTCTGCACCACTACAGCTCCTGCAGCAGTATCATAGTCACTGTCCGCCTTTGCCTTCTGGTGGACCGTAGTGATCATATCGCACCGTACCATCCAAAACTCTCAGCTGCCCGGGAATCGCACGCTACCAGCAGTGCGCATCTACCTTGCGCACATACTCAGCGCATCATAAGCTCAGCCTGAGCGCAGCTTCCGCTTTCGGCTATTGCACTCCCGGTCTCCATCTCGCCATCACCGTGCCGGTTCCATCCGACTAGCGCAGTCTTGTCTCGTCTACTGCTCCCATCAACGCATCTCTTCTTGACCGACCACCGCTGCTCGGAGCGAGGGACCAACACTCGCCCACGTTCAGCAACGTATCGACAGCATTAGCGAGACCCTGCCCTGCCCTGCCAAAGCTCTCAACCTTTGCGCAGTTCCAATTACACTGTCAAGCACCTTTGACCAGCACAATCGCAATCAGCGACGCCAACCTGAATGGCACTCATCTCAACATCTTGATACGCATCGCGCAAGTACAGGCAGCAGCCTAGTTGGTCGACCATCAGAAGTCCAGGCGATTCGCCGCCAGATCCCTCTGAATGGAGCAGCACCCCGGTTTCCCAAAACACCCCGGTCCTCCAATCGCCAACAGCGAACAAGCAGAGCTCAACATGGAGACCGCTCCCGCTTCCCAGCAACAGAACTTCTTCTATCAAGACCCTCGTCAATCTCAGCATCCACCCAATCTTGCCATGAGCGCACCCTTCCAACCTAGTCGTCCAGATCAATCCTACGTTCACGCATCCGTCAAACTCGAGCCTGACATGCAGGCTGGTCCATCCACATCCTATCCTGTCCGTGGTCACCATCCACCAGCCATGCCGTATCGCGACTCTCTCTACAGCGATGGCCGTCCATTCGCCTTTGCATCACATCCTCAAGAAGAAGCGCGTCTGCCATATGCCGAGGCGCCGCTTCCGCCACAGCCTGGGTACCCTGCAGATGCCAACTACGTCCCCTATCCGCCGAATCTGTCAAGCCCGGCAGCAGCAGCCATGATGGGCACACCCAGCAACGGCCATTCCCTCCCTATACCGAGCAGTGTCGACCGCGTCACGCATCCTGCCCCCGAAGATTCGGATTCCACGCAGCATCGTGGAAAACGTGCAAGAAAGGACTCGCCAGATCAAGACGGCAGAGCTTCGGCGACACCCACCGCACCAGCAAATGGCTCTCCAGAGGATCCCAACGGCAAGTCCGAAGGCAGTGGCAACGTCACCATGTTCCAGTGCAGAGGCTTTGGTGACTGTCGCATGGTTTTCACGAGAAGCGAACACCTTGCCCGCCACGTCCGTAAACACACAGGCGAAAGACCGTTCCGATGTCACTGCGGCAAGGCCTTCTCGCGTCTTGACAACCTCCGCCAGCACGCCCAAACTGTTCACGCCGACACACCCGAGCGCAACGAGATCATGATGCAGGAGCTCTCCTCGCTCCACGCTTCCCTCGCCCAGTCTGCTGCCCAAGCTCAACACGCCCATGCTCAGGTCTTGGGCAAGAGCAGCTCGCCAGGCGCTTTGATTGCCAGTCACAATCACACTGGACGAAGAGGCAAGGGAGGAGGCAAGACCAGCGCAGCCACAAGAGCTGCACGCAATGCGGGAAACGACCGTTCTGGATCGCCCACCCTTCCGAATCAGAGCCAACAGCATGGAGCAGAGCATTCTATGCAGAGCATGTACGCTCCGACCTCCACCTATCCGACCTATGATGGTGCGAAACCTGCAGCATCAGCACCTGTCGCCGCCGCTTTCACAGCCCCAGGTCTCCCCGCATCCATGCCTGTGTGGCCGGCTCAGGGCCCGCTGTACGGCCAGCCAGGCGCTGACCAGGCGCATCCTGGCGCATCGGTTTCGTACGGCGCCCTGCCACCCCCAGGCCCCGGCGGGCAGCCCTTCGATGTCCCTCAGCATGTGGCTCAGCAGCAAGCTCCCTACTTTGGATCCGAAGCCGGCTCGTCTTCCCTCCATGATGCTGGTACAGTCGATTATGGTGCTCCTCACGTCCCCTACCATGCCGAAGCTGGCCTGGCGTCGGATCCTCCATCGTTGTCTGAAGGACATCCCGACCGATACATGGCCTCCTACGACGCGTACGGCCGTCCTATCGCCGAGTCTTTGGAAAGGCGCACATCAGGACACCTTTCAGCAGCAGCAGTCCCCGCGCAGACCTGGCGACCAAGCGGACCGCCCCTCGAGACAGCGCTTGCCGGCAGCCAATACACTGGAATGGACTCTGATTCGGCAGATGTTATTGGCCAGGGTCCTGCGTTCTCCAATCCTTTCTGGCGAAACTCAGGCGCAGGAATGCCAAATGAGGACGCTTTTCCACCGCACTATCACAGCAACTTTGCCGATGGTGAGGCGCGCGAACAAGAACCAAGGACGCACTTTGAGTCGACCCTATCTGCCCATCTGCACATGCGCACCCCCACGTTGGCAAAGCGTGCGCGCGCAAACAGCCCTCCTCCCTCGCGTGGCAGCATCCGCGCCTCTTTCGACGCTGGCTCTGCGCCGCTTCTCCCACCGCCCGGTAGCGCGCACGGACGTCCACCTGGCAGCGCACATGGCTCTCGACCGCTTACTTCGCACAATCGTCCCATCTTGCCTCCTTTGTCGTCCATCACGCCGAGCGCAAGTCGGCCAGGTACGGCTGCGGCTCTGGGCGGTGGAAGTCGCCCCGGCTCGATGGCCACCCAAAGACTTCCAAGTATCGACCAGCAGCTTCTTGCCACCTCGGCAGAGCTCGATCGAGCCGAGGAAGCCAAAGGCGGCAGCAACTACCGCCCCTACACCAGTCCAGCTGGAGCTCATGCAGCAGACGCCGCTCAAGGACCCAAACCGTTCCTTCCGCCTTCGTCGTTGCGATCGGCACGTCCTTCCTTCAGCCAACGGGGCGATGCACGGCTGCTCACAACGTCAGAGCTTGCCGACCGGCCCAACACCGCCTCAACCGCCTGGAACAGCGATCGACGACCTCTCACTTCCGGATCGATGGCTGGAAAATCGCGCGGCTCCATCCAGCCAAGCGGCGACGATCTCCCGCCACTCTCATCGACACTGGCGCTACTGGACGAACGAAGAGACTCGCGAGCTTCTGCAGCTCGCCGAGGTTCTGCATACGAGCTTTCTAGCTCGCTTGCCGGAGACGAGGCACGTCGGTCGAGGCTCGGCTCTTCCTACGGCGTTCGGGAAGGAGAAGCACAGCAACGACTGCAGACAGACAGCTCCGATCTTCGGACCAGCCCGGGCAACAACGCATCGCCCTTCATGTTCCAGCCTCCGCCTCTGCCGCGCGAAAGCAACGCTACCTCGTTGCGACCCTCTATCGACCGACATGGCGGTGCATCGGGTCTGGATTGGCGAAGGCCGAGCTCGAGCACTGCGCCAGATGCGTATATGATTTCGCGCAGGCTGGGTTCAAGTAGCGGCGCTGCCCTGCCATTTGGCGTGCGTGATGAAGGCAGCGGTTCCAGGCCAGGCTCAAGCAAGGGAGCTGCTCTTGCTGCGCGCGAGCTTACTCTTCCTCCCTTGAAGTCGGCCCGTGGCCCCAGCCGACCTGGCTCCAGCTCCATCGCTATGCTACTGCAAGGCGACGAAGAGCGTGGGGACGGTCACCGGTCCAGCAGCTGGTCGCGTCCACTCACGTCAGGCGATGCGCCAGCTCCCAGGTTCGGCAGCACCGGATACGGGCGCATGTCATCTTCTCGCGATGGTCCGTCCAGCGACGGCGAAGATGATCCGTCCGACCGACGTCGCTCCCTGAACGATGAAAAACGAGCCTCGACACGCGAAGGGCTGATGCGACGACCGTCGACCTCTGCAGGTGCGGGGTCGACGCGCTTCGCACCGAGCTTTGGCGATCGCAACGGGTCGTCAAGTCCTAGGGGTTCTCGTTGAGACAACCCTTGAAAGAAGAAAAAAGCAGCAAAGAGCTGCTTGCGATCGACGTACTACATCGAAGCATAATTAATACGGTCTCGGTAATGAAACAAAAGCGCAACCTCAGATTGTTGCTCAGCGCCTGAGCTCGGGCTGGTCAGGTACCTGTAGACCCCTCGACCTCCTGTTCCGTCGTTCAATACAACTACATTGTGCTTGATTTAACTTATTCGTCTGAAATAAACGCATTTGTGGACGACGGAATGACTGCTGGACTATGTGGACGATGAGATCTTGAGATCCTTGAACTCCTGCATGCTTTCCTGCAGAGCAACCTCGACAGGAAGTCTTTCCATGCTTGAAGCACCGTAGAAGCCCGCCAAGCCAGGCACGCGATCGAGAACGTATTGTGCATCGGAAGCCGAGGCGACAGGACCGCCATGCACGAGCACCATGATGTCGGACGCGATCGAGTGGATCTTGGCAGTGACTGGATAAGAGCACCATCGAAAAGTTTCGACAAGGGTATAAGGTTAGCATCTTGTGATGTAGAGTCACACTTGGAATCGCTGCTTGATGGACTCACTTTCAGATGTCAATTTGACAGCATCATCCAGACTCATCGCTGTCTTGGCCCCAATGCTGCCGCTGGTTGTGAGACCCATGTGTGCCACGCAGACATCGACACCGACGCGAGCCATCTTCTCCGCCTCATCCACGTTGAAAACGTACGGCGTGGTCAGCAGACCCAGTTGCTTGGCTTCCTTCATCAACTCGACTTCTTTATGATATCCCATACCAGTCTCTTCGAGGTTTTGTCGGAAGTTGCCGTCGATCAAACCAACCGTGGGGAAGTTTTGCACGCCTACGAATCCGATCTCCTTGAGTTGGCGGAGGAACTTGGGGATTGAACGGAAAGGGTCCGAGGCGCAGACGCCCGCGAGGACAGGAGTATGTGCGATCACAGGAAGCACTTCAGCTGCCATTTCGACCACGATGGCGTTTGCGTCACCGTACGGCATCAACCCCGCTAGAGATCCTCGACCGGCCATGCGGTACCTGCCAGAGTTGTAGAGACTGAATCGTCGGATAAATGCAGCTTCAACATCAGCAATCTCGATCCTTCGATAAGAACAGCTTCGATGGGGCCAACAAGCTACTCACATGATCAAGTCCGCCTGTCCGCATCGCATGTGCCGAAAGAGATGATAAAGGAGTCAGCTGCTTGCTTTCTGCAACTGAAATGTGATAGCGTCTGGCGTACTCACTCCACCTTTCTCAACAAATTTGGCCGTCCTATCCCCCATTCAATGATGAGCATCAAGATGAGCGCAAGGTCTGAACGTCAGCCACTCTTTTGTGCAATAGTGAGATGTGCTTGTCGGCTCCTTACAGTCCAATGCCGGCGCCAGATCCAATGATGGGCTTGCCATTCTTGACGGTGGCTCGAAGCCTTTCGGCGGCTTCCCTGCCGTCTTTTGGAGGCTCTGAGTAGGTCATCGTTGGCTTTGAAACTCTCGACAAAGAAAGTTGCTTGTGCTCTCAGAGAATGGTGGAACGCAGAAGGAAGGACGTCGCGGCGGAAGAGAGATCGACATTTAAAGACAGTATCGGCAGTGTGCCCCGTGCCCTTCTCCACATAATTAATCCTCCGGCGACTTTCTCAGGGTCCAACCGACCATATATGATAGCTTTTGCCTAGATGCTCTCTCTCTCTCTCTCTCTCTCTCTCTCTCTCTCTCGTGTCTCCTCTGTACGGAAGACTCGCGAGGCAGTCACAGCATCATCACTCTGCGAAAGATGAGCTCAAAACACAGCAAGCCACTCGTGGCGTTGATTGGCACGCTTGACACCAAGGAAGCCGAATACCAGTTCGCCACTTCTTGGCTCGAAACGCATGGTTGCAACGTCGTCATCCTGGATGCTAGCACCCAAGCGCCATTGGAGGGCTCATCTTTCTTCGATCTGAGCGACGATTCGAAGCTGTATCGTCCAAAGGAGCTGCTTGAAGCGCATCCTGATCGCACGGATGCTGCCTTTTCCTCCGAGAGATCAGCAGTGCGTGAAGCTCTGCGACAAGCATGCCTTCACAAGCTCTGACAATTACACGCAAATGGAGAACTTGATGCTATTGCATCATTTGGGGGAAGTCAGAACACCGCGTTCGCGACTTCAATCATGCGCGATACGACCTTCCCCATTGGGCTGCCCAAGTTTATGCTCACGACCATGGCAAGCGGCGACGTTAGCGAGTATATCGGTGAAAGCGACATCTGCATCATGCCCTCTGTTGGAGATATTTCTGGCTCTCTCAACGCAATCACCTTGACCACACTCCAATCCGCTCTCGCGGCCATCTCAGGCATGGCGCACGCACGACATTCCTCCAAACAGCGAACAGCAAGCTCGCCAGCCCATGGGAATGATCACAAGCCAATGATCGCCATTAGCATGTTCGGCGTGACGACAGTTGCGGTGAATCAGATCTCGGACCTACTCAAACAGCAAGGCTATGAGCCAGTTGCCTTTCATGCTACTGGCTCAGGCGGGCGAAGCATGGAGAGACTCATCCGCGAAGGCTTCTTTGCAGCCGTCATCGATCTGACCACAACCGAGATCTGCGACCACCTCTACGATGGCGTTCTCTCGGCGGGTCCCGATCGATTGATCGCGGCTGCTGAGCAAGGTCTTCCACAAGTCGTCTCTTTCGGTGCTCTGGACATGATCAACTTCGGCTCTCTTTCTTCCTTACCCTCCCGATACAAGCTTCAGGACGGTTCCGATCAAGGTCCTCTGCATCACACTGAAGATGGCACACCAGTATACGAGCACAACAGTCAAGTGACGTTAGTACGAACATCAAGCTCACAAAGCAAGGAGCTCGGAGAGCACCTCGTATCAAACCTGCTCAAAGGCCTGGATCGCTTGCCCGAAGGTCGAAAGGCAGCTCCGATCAAGATCATCTTTCCAAAGGCAGGTATCTCAGCTATGGATGGGGCAGAAGGGGTGTGGGATGATCCAGAGGCGAGATCTGCGCTGCTAAATAGCTCGCAAGCTACGCTGGAAAAGAACGCAAAACAAAGCGGTCACCAGGTGCCTATCACGATCGAGTCGCATGAGTATCACATCAACAGTCACGAGTTTGCTGAGATCGTTGTTGAGCAGGCGATACAGCTCTTATCGAATGAGTAGAAGTCGTTATACCTGCCGAACAACGTCAAGTGTCAAGTTGCATTATTTTCAGTACCTTTGTCGTCGGACATATCCAATGTAAAGAGACGAGGTCTGTCGAAGCCAACCAAGCGTAATTTGTGGACCGCAATTCTTTTGCCTTTTTTTATTTACACCTTTTTCCAAACGAGACCGATAGCCCCCCTGTCCATGACCGATAGCTTGACCAACAGCTCATGAGGAGACTGATGGAGTTGACCAACAGCTGGCAAGTAGACCAACAGCACTGCTGTGAAGACCGTGAGATCTGCTTCTCAAGACCGATAGCATGTGCACACACTGATGGCTTGTCACATACCAGCACACTTCCGAAGGCAATGAACAATGAATGAATTCCAAAGCTAGATGACAAGGTACAAACTAGAGACCAAACCGATCAATGGCAGCAGCAGCATCGTGATCATGACCAAGTGGATGGCCGGCCTCTGCAACAACCAGCCATCGTGTTGCCTCCCTGATCCATCCTCTGCAGTTGTCTCCTGTGACGGTGCTCAATGTGTTGCTGATAAGGTTGACAAGTCCGGAATGCTCTGTAAGTTGCTGACGAGAGACAATCGGCTTGATCTTGCTGAAGACGTTTTCGGCAATGTTGAGCCAAGGCGAGTAAGGTGGTAGAAACTCGACAGTGTGGCCATGATCACGAACAAGGTCCAGAAAGCCGTGATTGTGATGAAAGCGGGCGTTGTCCATTACAAATGTCTTCTGCTGGCCGTCAAAGATTGGGAACACAGCCTCGTTGAAGAATTCGATGAGCTTTGAGGCATTCCAGGCACCGATGATTGTGCGATGAGCTTGGATACCGGTGCTGTCAACAGCAACAAGAAGGGAGATGTTCCTGCCACGGTTGGCTGGACGATCCTGCACAAGAGCACGCTCTCCTGTTGGTGCACGACCTTGTGTTCTCGTCATCTGCAGGTTGAATCCGGCTTCATCAAAGAAGACAGCATCCGAGTATGACTTGCCATCAAGATGAAAGCGACGAGCATACTCTTGACAAGCAGCCCTTGTTGCATCACTGTTGTGTCGGTCATGCTCGACATGGAGCCGCTTCAGTGTCATACGTGCACGATCCTCCAGTGCACGGCTAATGGTCTGAAGAGGGACATCTGTAGCTCCTTCACAATGCTCGTTGAGCTCGTCACAAAGCTCATTGAGAGTTGCGCCGGGTCGTTCTTCAAGGACACCAATGAGGAACTCGACATGTTCATCCTGCAGTCGTGACTTCCGTATCTGCCCTCCTCGTTGTCCAGCTTCAATGGTTCCAACCTCCTCATATCGTTTCCAAACCCCATACACTGACGAGTAAGGAAATTTGTACCTCTTTGCTATTCCTGACAAAGACTCGCCGCGCAAAACAGCATCCACAATCTTCTGACGGAACTCAAGGGTGATGGTCCTGTGGCGTGGCATTGTGATAGCGGCATTACATGGTGTTGGTGGTGAAGAGCGAAGGTGGATGGTGGTGATGAGCGGAGGTATGATGGTGATGGCATGCTTGATTGGTGGATGGACATCTCTGGCCGGGTGGAGGGCTGTTGGTCTTGGACCGTGCATCTCACGGTCAAAGGTGACTCACCCTCGATCGTCGTGGTGGCTGTTGGTCAACTCCATCAGTCTCCTCATGAGCTGTTGGTCAAGCTATCGGTCATGGACAGGGGGGCTATCGGTCTCGTTTGGAAAAAGGTGTATATTTATACATTTTTCCCCTCCTGTTGGTACAGTATAGGACATCCTTGATGAAATTTCGGAAGCCGGCGATGAAAGCAAAAAGTGCTGAACACCTCACTCTTTTCTTCCTTCACGAACCCCCTCTACACTCCGGACATCAGAACGACACCAAAACTTTACAATGCACCATCCGTGAAGCCGCTCTAGCCAGATGAAGGCTTCGCAAATATGGCAGCAAAATGTCACTCATCCTTCGGGAAGGTGACTGCCGCTGTGACCCGCACAATCACCCATGGTCTAAAAGCAACACCGAGGCTTCAGCGCCTCGCACCCGCCACCAACATGCTCTTGGATCGATCCATTTCGTCGTCATGCACTCGATTTTCCATCACATGCTTGGACTCTTCGACAACCTATAGTGGCGACTCAGAACCCGCAAGACATAAATCCAAAATTTCCGTTCCGGTAACCTACATCGAGGCTCCCAGCAACTCCAGACCGAAAGCTACGAGAGCGCAGCCATTGGATCTGAGAGAGGCCTTACATATGATTCCCTTTGATATTTTCATGCGTACCATGGCTCCAGAGACGTATGATGGACCTTACCCCGAGGCGCAGGATCTGGACGAGGTGCTGGCTGGCGCTACTAGGTGGGCAGAACCCAGACTAGCTGACCTTCTCTTGCGGTGGCCTCATGAGCATCGCCTTACGCTGAAAAAGTATCTGCGTGACAGGAGGATCGACGTTGAGGTCTTTCTCTCCTGTCGCAACGCAATGCTCTCTAAAAGCTGGCCCGATGCGCGAAGACACATGATCCACATTGCAGATGGAAAGTGGCCAGCACACGTGCTCCAACGAGCCGTTCACACGGTAGGCACGCCTTCCGAGATCTCCGACTCGTTGGCGCTCCTTGCCTCGACAATACAGGAGGCTGCGAAGCTGACTTCATCATCCCGATGCAACGTGATTTTCAAATCGCTTCGCTACTGCTTCACCGTCCTCACAAGCATCACTTTGAAAGAGCAAGGAAATGCCTTCCACCTCATACCCCGGCTGACTGACGTGCTGTTGGCTCTTCTCGAAAGATTTCCAACACAGACGTTGTCCTCGGAATCTTTCATCTATGACTTCACGCAGCGGTGCGCAGGGCGGTCAGACGAGCGGGCGCGCCAGGCAGTTCTTCGGGTTCTTGATTGGCTTCAAAGCGAGCCGAACGTGGAAAAATTCGCCGATGTTCGACACAAAGTGCTTGGACACTGCATTCAGAGCATCGAAAGTTCGATGAGGTCGTCACGCAACAAGACTGCATCGTCTGAACATTTCGCCACTGTCGAGATGATGCAGCAACTATTGCCACGGGACGTGCCTACTACGAGGTCAGATCTTCAAGAGCGGGCGCTGCGGTGCGCTGTATACATTGCAGGGCGGGGACGGGACTATCGACGGATTTGGCAATGGTTCTACGAGTACGAACAACTCAAGCAAAAGCGTGGAGCAAGCATAACTGGTTCTGACTACCTCTTGCTCGCCGGTGCCTTGGTCCGGACAGAGCAAGGTCGAAAGAATTCATTTCGTATCTTCTTGCGCGCGGAACGGCTGCTTCAAATCTCTGCGACCAAGACGGACCTGGACAGAAGACGCAAGAAGACGGAATCCATGAAAGAGCTTTCACGCACCTCGCTTGAACTGCTTAAGGTCATGGCCAACAGCACTGATGTGCATCTCGGCAAGGTGCTCTCAATGCTCGGAATTCACGTCCAGGACAGTCCCTACGCAAAAGGCAGAACTTTCGTCTCGGATGAGAACTTTTCTGAGGCGATGCGTTGGCGCCGGGCAGACTTGCATGCATACACCGTGTTGATGCAAGGTTGTTTGCTTCGGCGGCGGCCCAAGGTTGCTGTCACAGTGTGGCAGTCGATGCTGAGCCGAGGGATGATGCCGAATGCAGCATGCCTCTCGTTGCTTTTGCAGAATCTGTTTCAGATGCGAGACGTCCAAACAGCGCTGCAACAACTTCACAAGTGGTGCGAAGAGGGCGTACCGAGGCCATCCACTTGCGATCGCTTCAAGGACATCGAAGTGGAAACCCTGGCTACTTCGACGAAAAGCAACCCTGAAGCGCTTTCCTTCCATCCATTGACGTCAATCGACACAGAAGCGGAACTACACAAAGTGACGCCGGACCCGATTATGGCATCGGTCGTCTTCAACGGACTGCACTCGTGTGGAGCTGAGGGCATCGAAGCGCTATGGAATTCGTATCAGCAGACGATCCGGCTGTTTCCGGACGCACCTGTGCTTGCGTTGCTGCTCAAAGCATCGTGTCGAAACGAGAGAACCTCGAGCATCGATGCGCGCTTCGCCCGCCAAATTTTCCGCACGCTGTTGTTCGGCAAGCATCCCGAATTGGCGTCGTACCACAACCCACTAAGGGAAAAGCTTGAGGCGCATGGTGCCTCGGGTTGGATTTTCACGCACGACACGATGGGAGCAAGGATGGAGAGTTGGCTCTCGTCGGTGTTCGAAGCCAAAGAGATTGAGTCACCCGTCGTGCCTGACGATCTTGATGGATTGGTATTCACGTCGAAGATTTTCGAGCACTACGTACGGCTGCTGCTTCATCTACAGCACTCTCCAGGGCTGCTAACCGACGCAAGAGCATCAAGACACGAGCTGCTGGACGTGCTGGGCTGGATGAAGGAGTTGAATTTGACTCCCTCGCCGACGCATTTGGCGCTGACGGTGCTCGAGATCGAAGAGCATCTTGTGCCGGCGGTGGCAACAAGGCAGATGGACATTCTGGATGCATGGTTGGCGGACTGGCTCGGAAAGGAAAGGCTGCCAGAGGAGGGGCTGATGCAGCGCCATTGGCAGTGGAAAATGGAGCGGAATGGGCAGAGAGGGGGTTGGTTTGACCGGGTAGAGGCTCGCCCTGATATGTCGGCAGCTGAAGATGACCAATAGAGCACAACAAAGACCATTCCTGTCATTGATACAGCTTCCATGCGTGATAAATGCAGTTTGAGCAGGGAACATGGAAGGTCTGCTGCCGCGCTAGCCGTGTGGAAAAGCGAATGAGACGCTTCATTGACGCTTGCATGGCTGCATGGCAAGCGGAGGTTCATGGGCGCATACAATATGATGGCGTCTCGAAAAATTTCTGACAGCTGTGGAAGCTTGGTCTGAGAGTACTGTGAGCTGCCGCGCGGCAGCAAGCAGGGGTGCAAAGAAGGGTGTGTCTGAATTTCACATAACCAAGCTGGCGCTGCACAGGCTCTTTTTGTTCGGGTTGGTACCGGACTGTTGGCCTCTGAAGAAACGCAGATCCGGCACCTTTCGCTCGACTTGACCAAACGCAGAGGTTCGTGGTACAAAGAATCGCATGCGAATGGAACCGCTGTGCGTGACTCTGCATCCACCACCAACGTTGAGACGGAGGACTAGGCGAAGCCACCTTGCAGCGATGAGTCTGCTTGGCCTCGGTATGTGTCCATCTTGGCAAAGCTTGGCTTGCAGTTACAGCGAGATGCGTACTGCACAGCGTGGGGGAGAACGCTTCGTGTGATATTTGCAAGGAAAAGAAAAAGACACGGGCCAAAGTTTTCCAGAAGTCACATCCTCCCGCTCACAGCCGACTGGCAAGTGTGACCCCTCTTCTGTTGAGCCGCCCCGCGAATTGAGAAAAGAGTGTCGTCATTTTGTGTAGATTTTTGCAGAATGTGAACGTCGAGCTTCGACACCCTGTTGCTCGCTTAAACCTGTCGGTTCGGATTGCCTGAGAAAATCACACCTCACCAAGGCAGCAGCCGCGCGCCTGCAACTCGGTCACTCTGCCAATTTTGTTAGAGAAATGCAGATCGGCACGGCACGATTTGCCGCCGCCCATTCGGCATTTTCAGCAACATCTGCATAAACAAGACTCTTTGGTCATCATCTTGCAAAAACGCAAACTCTGCAGCACGTTGAGTCGAGACTGTGCCAACAGGAACAACCTTTAAAGCTGCCAGATATCATTGCCAAACTGGATTTCTGTTGGAAAAGACGTGGCAATCGACTGCTTTGTGACTGCAACGGGGCATCTTGCGCGCACTGCGATGCGAAGGAGGCTCATGCAGCCTCTTTGCATGCTGGCTTGCATGGTTGCCCTGGCGAGCAGTTCAGAACCTCCTGAAGCAAGCGTTGCAAAAAATTCAAAAAAAGTTGTGCAAAGAAAGCGGCCAAAACAGAACTTAGTCAACCGCCTTCCTCAGCTTGTCTCAGTTGAACCAAACTGTCATTTTTCATTTTTTTATTTTTTTTTTGGCTGCAACAATCAAGGCATTCCATCTCCGCTCTCTTCCTCTGCCTTGACTTTTGGTTTGTTTCTTCTTCGCCGGGTTTAGCATAGAGAAGTCTAGATGTGGTGATTGATTAATTCACTTGGGCTGCCGTTGTCAGCGATTCCCTGGCTGGACCCTTCGAAACCCCAATTTCCTTGACTCACTCCGCGTTCAACCTCGCCTGTTTCAAGGCTATGCAGCACAGCACAGCACAGCACAGCAAAGCACGGTGCTGCACTCTCCTCACACACTCCGACCTGAATTGCCGACCTCCACGCTTCCGATCCCAGCGTCAACCAGAGGTAGCGACGATCAAGTGTGACGTCTTTAACTTCCTGCGCTTCCTGCATCCGTGATTTTAGACAGCGACGCACATACCTTTTCTCTTCTTGCTCCAACATCCTCCCTTCCTCCTTTTCGTCACCCTCTACCAACCCTCCCTGTCACACATAACCCCTTCGGCGGCACTTCCGACTCTCTCCCAGCTTTTTCGACGTTGAAATCATACCGAGAGCCAATCGACTAACTTGACAGTATGGCTTTCCAGGCACTTCTCTCAACAGTCACAGCAGCGCTGGTGTGCGCTTCGTCCATCCAGGCGTACGTGTTGCCTTTCCAGGCCAACACTGAACACGCTGGAGATGTAGCTGCCGCTCAAGCATTCCGTCTTGCCGGCCGATCGCTCAACGACCTCTCGCAAGGATCCGTCTCGGTCCCCGTTTACAAGAGGCACGGTGCGCTTCACCCGGACATCAGCAAGCGCGAACCGGAAAAGACTATGAAGTGGGCCTTCCGACAGGCGGAGATCATGAAGAGCAAATTCCACGCTTCCAGCACACACCAGAAGCGCCAGACCATCGGTTTGACCGATGTGGGTCCTGACAGGTACGCATGAACAAGAAGATTCGAAATAACCTCCCACTTTCTCACATTCCGGCAACTGGCTGACCATCGACTGTATTTCACTTCTTGACGCACTCGGCTTTCTGCGCACTTGTTACTTCACCACGCCGTAGCTACTACTATGCTCAGGTCTCGGTCGGAACCCCCGCGCAAAACTTCAACGTTGTCCTGGATACCGGCTCGGCCGATTTCTGGCTAGTCGACTCGGAATGTGGTACTGCTCAGAACTGCGCTTCCAACTTGAACAAGTACAACGCTGGTTCTTCTTCCACCAACATTGGATCGCAGACTCCTTTCCAAATCACATACGGTACCGGTGCCGTCCGAGGCTCGCTTGCCGCTGACAAGGTCTCATTGGCTGGCTACACCGTCAACAACCTCACCTTTGCCGAGGCCTCTGCCGTTGCTAGGGACACCGTCGAGTACCCCACCTCGGGTATCATGGGTATGGGCTTCCAGTCGCTCTCCACCAGTGGCGCCACTCCCTTCTGGCAAGTCCTCGAAAAGCAGGGCGTTCTGTCCAACAACGTCTTCACTTTCCAGCTCGCAAGAAATATCGACAACATCAACCCTAACGACCCCAACATCAACGATGTCCAAAACCCTGGTGGTGTCTTCACCCTCGGCAAGATCGACTCGAACCAGTACAATGGCGATATCAGCTATACGAACATCCCCAACAACCTCCAGAACCAACAAGGTCTTGGCTACTGGACCATCCCCCTCGGTGGCATTTCCGTGAATGGCAACTCGGCCAACGTTGGCAGCAACACCCTCGCTGCCATCGACACAGGCACAACGTTGATCGGTGGTCCCGCTTCCGCCATCCGGGCCTTCTACTCGCAGATTCCCGGCTCCCGATCGGCTGCCAGCGCTAGTATGCCGGGCTACTACCTCTTCCCCTGCAGCACCAACCTCAACATTCAGTTCACCTTTGGCGGCAAGAGCTGGCCCATGAGCAGCCAAGACTTCAACCTCGGATCCTTCCCTTACACCAACTCGCAGACCTGTCTCGGTGCGCTCTTTGAGATTGACCTTGGTTCGTCGTCGTACGGTGTCCCTCAATGGATCGTGGGTGACTCGTTCCTCAAGAATGTCTTCTCGGTCTTTGACGGCACTGGACGTGTCGGTTTCGCCAGTCTCAAGGGTAACGAGGCCCAGATCGTCTCGGTGACTGCCAACGCCGTCTCGTCGCAAACGCCTCCAGCTACTTCGTCGGCATCCGGCTCGTCCGCCATGAGCTCCATCGGCGGCGGTCTGCCTCTTCCCACCGGAACATCGTACGCACCCCAGGCTACCGGAAGTGGAGTCTACGGCGGTGGAAACCTTCCCGTCCCCTCAGCGTCTGGTGGCGTTGTGTCTTCCGACCCTGCCCTCACTACCGGTCAGAGCAACGGCAACAGTAACTCTGGCAGCAGTGGCAGCAGCAGCGGCTCCAGTTCGGGCGCAAGCTCGCTCGTCCCCGCCATGGTGGGTGTGAGCGCTGCTTCAGCCGCTGCGCTCTTTGCTGGAGCTTTCCTCATCCTCTAAGCAGCCAATGACCGGCTGAATCGGACATTCTTGGATTCTTTTCGCTCGCATTCTTCTCTTTCCCAGTCTTGACCAACAAGGAACATTCCATCATCACGTACAGCGAGGCCTGACCAAAAGTCGGGCCCGCATCATCGCATCTCTTTTCAATAACGTAATTACAGTAGTTGCGACGCATAAGTAGTTGCGACGCACGCGCGTGTTTTTGAATCCCACTGCATTTCAGTCTCTTGTGCAAATTACCCACTCTATTCTGCATGCTGCCATTCATTAGGATTAATCTTGAGCTTCACAGTTTTGTTTGGATATGCATACAACTTAGACAGGACAATGTGAATTCAAAGCAAACCTTGCTATAGGCTGCTTCAATACCATTTGAGGAGTGTGAGAGCATGGATGATGATGTTCAACCATGCAATTCAGGCACCTGAGCAGTCAAAGTCCTTGTTTTTAGTTTTCATGGAATTGCAACAACACCAGCATCAATGGAGACCAGAAAGCTGGGTAGCCTCCTGCCTTGGATCCTTGCAAAGGGTTCTGATGCAGAACATCTCCATATCAACCTGCTCATTGATGTAAGCACAAAGTTGAAGTGTTGACGGCAGAAATTTCAAAATCAGGCACTTCAACCAGTGTAAATTTTGAAATTGCAAAATTCACATGTACTGATCTGCTGCCCTAAATTTTTTTTCTCCAACCTCTCTGTGTTGATCATCACTGATCATCACGAACAGCTTGATGATGGAGCTTTCTTTGATCAGATCATAGGCATCATCATGTGCTCAAGAGCTGCTGCATTGGATCACACAAATCTGTGCACACATCAAAGGAAACGCACAGAGTCTAAAAACAAGGACTTTGACTGCTCAGGTGCCTAAATTGCATGGTTGAACATCATCATTCATGCTCTCACACTCCTCAAATGGTATTGAAGCAGCCTATAGTTGAAGAATGCAGTGACTATGGTCTGTATTGGTAGACTCCATGCTCAGTGGAAGCAGCAGGCATCATCAGATCATATTTCATGAAGTTATGAGGGCTCAAAATGAACAGCAAATTTGCACAAGAGACTGAGATGCAGTTGAATTCAAAAATGCGCGCCTGCGTCGCAACTACTTATGCGTCGCAACTACTGTAATTACGTTACCATCAGATTCCATTCTCATCCTCAGCAACCGAAAGATTCGTCTGAAATGCACAATTGATCGTGTGATTGCACGAAACCGAATGGTTCGAGCAGTGGTCTGGATCCCACTCGGGATGTTTGCACTACGTCTCCAGCTCGATCCGGGGAAAGAGCGGTTGTGGCTTTCCCTCATCCTCCGTTCGCTGCTGTACATGCGATACCAGCCTGCCCTCCTCGTCGAGCACAACAAGGTCCTTTGCGCGCAACCTTTTATCCTTGGGTACTTTGAGCGTATCCAACAGCTCTTCCATCTTTTGCGGCATGAACGGCTGCAGCAACAACGCGCAGATCCTCAGACTTTCTGTGATGAGCACCACAGTCTCCAATACCACTACTGGGTGAGTGGACGGTGCCCACGGTTGCAGCCGCTGCATCAACTCGTTGCTCGACGAGATTGTGTCCTCGAGAATCAGCTCGAGGCTCTTCCCTACTTCGAAGGACTGCATGAGCTCGTCAACTTTCTTCGGGAGTCTGATGAGATTCTTCTCCAGTCTCCGACAGATTTTTCGGATGTCCTTGTTGAGCTGTGCTCGCAGTGCCTTCTCGGTCGGGCGAGTGAGGATCTGCGTTTCAGGATCGCGGGGGAAGTCGTTGAGCCGAGCGTGAATTTTGGGTGCACTGATTCTGCTGACAAGATTGCCAAGTTGACCTTGAAGATACTTGCGATGATACTCGACCAGCACTGATGGATTGTAGTCCGAGTCACTGCCAAAGTTTCCCCCCACCCGCATGAGGAAGAATCGCAGCGAGTCTAGGCCAAAGGTGCTGATTGCTTCAAAGGGGTTGGCCACGTTGCCCCTCGATTTGGACATTTTCGCCTTGTTCATCGTCCAATGTGAGTGTGCGAGCACCGTTTTGGGCAGCGGTAGGTCGGCGGCGAGCAGCATAGCCGGCCAGTAGATCGCATGGAATCGTACAATGTCTTTACCGACGACATGGACGTCTGCTGGCCAACCTCCCTCAGCATCAGGGTACCCAGCGACAGTGAGGTAGTTCGTCAGCGCGTCCACCCATACATATATACAGTGCTCCTCGTCATCCGGCACTGGAATTCCCCAGCTCAACCTCGAACTCGGCCTTGAGATCGACAAATCCGCCAAACCTGACTCGATCTCGGCCAGAACCTCAGCATGCTTCGCGGCGGGCTGAATGGCAATCGGATTAGCCTTTAGCCACTCCACCAGGGGTTGTTGACATGCACTTAGACGGAACTTGTAGTTCTCCTCTTGAGTCCATTCCACCTTTGCCCCCGTCTCGATGCTTTGCATCTGTTCCACCCCATCCACCATCACTTTGCGCACCTGTGTGGCAGGATAAAACGCCTCGTCAGAAACAGCATACCAACCCTCATGACTACCCTTGTAGATGTGGCCTTTGTCCCGCAGTGTTCGCCAGAGGTGCTCTACTGCAGTCTTGTGTGCATCGTCTGTCGTTCGGATGAAATGCGTGTAGTCTATGTTAGCTGCATCTGCTAGCTGCTTGAAACGCCGGCTGATGCGATCGCATAGCGCTCGGGGGTCTTCGTTAAGACCTTCGGCAACTTTTTGAATCTTGAGGCCATGTTCGTCTGTGCCCGTGCTGAATAGCGGCTTTACTGGCTCGCTTTCATCTATTTGTGATAGTACCGTGGCTGCTTCGCTGGCAATAGGTGCACCGGAACGCGCGAATGCGGAGTACCCAGATCGCATGTAGCCGTGATAGCGGGCGAGGACGTCGGCAATGACATCTGAATAGAGGTGGCCGATATGCGGTTCCGCATTGACATAGAAGATCGGCGTGGTTACGTAGTACGGCTTGAGTCCGGGTTGTGATGATGAAGCAGCGATGGCTGTGGTTGCGAAGCTTCTTGAGCTTGGAGTGTATCGAGGTGCGAAGGCTCGAGGGCTGCAGCGCAGCGTTCGAATGATCGCCGGAAGCTGAGATGTGGAAGAAGCGGCATTTAGCCGGGAGGCGAAGGGGATAGCTCGTATTGACGCCATCATCTCCGCTGTCGACTGCGCTAAAGGATGCTGTACCTCAAATGCCACAGCAACAGATGAGCCTGTCAAGAAGGTATCTTATAAGCCTTTCCTCCTTGCCAGGGTCCAAGAAAAAAACATCGAACAAAAGTCCTCGGGACTCGGAGGTGAGCCTTCTGTTTCTCTCCTCAGGTGGAGGCGAGGCCAGCCAAACTTACCATCCAATTCTTCATCATACTCGCCACTACCTTGCACCCTCAATCACCATTTCCAGCAGGAACGCAGCTCCACCGCCAACATGTTGTCATCGTACCGCGCCCTCACCCGTACCACTCTCCGCAACAACCTGCGCCCGACGTTGTTGGCAACTCGCCCGGCAACAGCAGTCGTTCGCGCGTACGCCTCCTCACCGACACCCAACTCCTTCCCCCAGCTGCCTCCCGGATTCGAAAAGCTCGCACACTCCCCTTCAGCCCTCTCGGCCATCACTAACTTGGTCGAGGTGATGAAGCAGAACGGCGTTGACCTGCACACGGGTGAAAAGCCATCAATGTGGCAGATGGTTAAACTGGCTCGTAACCAAGAGGTCCGAGATGCCACCACAAAGGGTAAGTGAACCTCCTCGACCCATCTGCCACTCGATGCTGTCTACTAAGAATACAGTGACTGAGAATCCCTCTAGAATAATGGAATGATACTGATCCAATCGTTGTGTCCTTCCTGTTGTTGGTGCGGTTACGATAGTGATGGAAGAGCTCAAGAACGCAGGCGTAGATGTGTCCCCAGAGCGCCTGCAGGCCATCATGAACAGCCAGAAGAGCTTCTTTGGTGGAGAAAATGGGGAGGGTGGAAAGAACGATGGCGGCAAGAAGGAGTAGATTCCGCACTCGCTCTTAACCATGTCTACCTGTACATTTGAAAATGCCTCTGCGCCTTGCCGAACAGTGTCGCAACACCTTTGTGTGCCCTTACTGAGACTGTCCAAAGTTGCCTTCTGTTCGCTGGCCAAAGAGGACATGTAACCAGCGATTGAGGCTTCTGAGGTTATGAACAGTCTGCACAACCACTCTCGCTATCAGACAATTGCACAGGAACGTTCTTTGCTATGGTTGCTATGGTACAGAAACAATTACTTGAGTTCGAATGCATACTCTAGGAGTCAACCGACATGGCATTCGACTCGCCCGCCGCAGCGGTGGCCGCCGCTGCCTCCTCCGCATCCTTTGCCTTGGCCAATCCGTGTCTCTCGAGCAACCTATCGATGTCATTCGGCTTGAAGATGTTGGTCTGCGGCTTACCCGTCTTGTCATTGAGCGTCAGTGTCGCGAATTCCAATTTCTCACTGTCAAGACTTGTCGAGTCCATGGTCTTGCTCAGAATCTTGACCGCCATTCCCATTGCCTCCTGGACGCTGATCTCATCCTTGTAATCTTGCTTAAGCAAGCTCGTTGCTGTTCCATTGTTGTTTCCGATGCAAGTTGCTTTCCAGCCCGAGTAGTTTCCAGAAGGATCCGAGTGGTAGAGTTGGAAATGGTGGTGATCATCGTAGCCAGCGTAGAGGATGGATACACCAAAGGGACGTAGACCACCAAACTGGGTGTAGCCCTGCTTGTAGTCGCACAGTTGTTGGGCGAGCTGCTCCACAGGCATATCGTCGTCGTAAATCGCCAGATACCTCTGGGCGGCATTGCGGGCAAAGTTGACCAGGGAGTTGGCGTCAGCCGTGTAGCCAGCTACACCGGCCATGATATTGTCGGACACGGCAAAGATCTTTTCGGAACTCTGGTCCTGCTCGAGCAATTTGGAGGTAACCTTCTTCTCGGCAGCAAGAACGATTCCATCCTTGGCGAGAATGCCGATCACAGTACCGGCGTGCGAGATGGCCTCCATGGCATATTCGACCTGGTAGAGGCGACCCTCAGGGGAGAAGGTGGTCGTGCGCGAGTCATACCTTCGCGACATGGTTGCGATGTGTTGGTGCTGTGGTGCTTAGAGTGGTCTGGGAGATGGAAGGCTTTATTGGCGCAAGCTTGAAATTAGTTGTAATACGCCTTTCTCGGAGCAGCTGGCTATTCAAGCGTGATTGAAGGTATGTCTTGGGAGGGGAGTAGAGGTAAAGGGTGACGAAGAGGTATCGACAAGAGGTAGAAGAATGTAAACAGCAAGTGGAGAATGCCAAGTGTTGGACTACGCAGCGCTGCGTAAGTTGAGAATATGTCTGTGCATTCCCACTTTGCACTCGATCACTCTGTCTGATTGTACGTGTCCACGCCCCTCAAGACCGAATTCCGATTTCTCAAATTTCAACCCTGCACCTGAAGTGTGGAGGTTCAACCCGCCATTTTGAATCGGACAGAGCTTCTCAGCCCACCGCTCACACTGACCCTTCCTTAGTAGCTTGGTAGCACAGAAGAGAGGCACACTCACACCCATTTGACGCTAGGGAAGCAGGGGAAAAGTTCCACGTCGGCTGCGTTCCAAGAAGAGAGTGTGATAAGCAGAGATCCATCTAAGGAAAAACACAGGGGGTATCTAGTGGGGGCTTGTCTTGCACGCCGGCAAGCAGCTTCGTGTGGCAGACAAGGGAGTGCCTCGAGAGCGGGTATTGTTGATAACGAAATCTGGGATAGCGACGATATGCTCTGCAAAAGCACTGCTGGTCGGCGGTACGTGGCCATCTCGTGTGTCCTATTGGGAAAGGGACGCGCTCTACATAATGACACACTTCTTCCTATCGCGCTTGCTCGAAGTGCCAAAGCTGCTTCCAGCCACCTTTCCGTCCTTTGAGCTGGTGAGCGAGTTGCTTCCATTCGACGAGAAGCCATGCCTACCTCCGCCGCCGCCGCCTGCTGTCCCTGGCCTTCCATTGAGCGTATCAAAGGCTCGAATCTGTCGCACCACATCTGCAAAGATCTCGTCGACGTTGATGCGTTTGCGTGCGGACGCCTCGTAATAGGGCACATTGCCCCACGCTTTGGACAAGCTTGTGCCCACCTCCCTGGGGACCTGCCGATCGGCGCGGAGATCCGCTTTGTTTCCTACGAGCACGATGGGTATCCCTGTGGTATCTTTGATACGGACTATGGCTTCGCGTAACGGTCCTAGCTCGTTGACGCTTGCCAAAGATGTGAGGGAGAAGACGAGGATGAAACCTTGCCCCGACTTGATGTAGAGCTCTTTCAGTGCCAGGAATTGCTCGGTACCTGCTGTGTCGAGGATCTCGACCATACACTGTTGACCGTCTATGACAAGCAGCTTGCGATACGTATCTTCGATAGTAGGGTCGTAGGTGCTGACAAAGACGTTGCGAACGAATTGTACGGTCAGGGCCGACTTGCCGACGCCGCCGCCACCCATAATGACAACGCGTGCTTCCTTCATGTTGGCGGATATTACTGCAAGCGCTGCTCCGATTCGACCGTTTCGTGAGTCGTGGTTCTTCGACCAAACAGATGAGTCCAGAGGCTGGGGTATCGATTCGCAGACGGAAAATGACGCGGTATGGTTGATGTTATGATAGACTCGGATCTAGGCGATGAAGATTGGATAGGGCTTGTTTAAGGAAATTTTGCCAGTACTGAAAACATCAGCTCATCTGCTGTTGACGTGTGCCGAATATCTTGGTGTCACTCGGTGACGAAAACCCTACGGCTGGAAATACTAGTGCCTACAGTGTAAGGGTGCCGCTCAATGCGTGCCGATGTAGGATATAATAACGGCCGGATGGTCGGTTCCTCCGATAAATGATGATTGTTGAGATAAAGGAAGGTGGTGCCGAAGGACAGGGCGAGAAGAGATCGCAGCAACTTGTCTGAGAAGCAGGAGCACGAGATACAGTATCAGAAGATCTGGCTGTTGTTCGGTCAAGCTCGTGGTTCGGCTACCGAAAAAAAGAAAAGGAAAAAGGCGAAGAGGCACCTGTTCGGGATTTCGGTGCGTTCCGAGAGTGCACAAGACAGGAGGCGGGGCTGTTCTGCAGAGAAAAAAAAAGTAAAGACGGCGTTGGTCGTTGCTGCTGCCGCTGGCTGTCGGTCAGGAACCGCTGAAACAAATTGGTCAAAGGGGGGCGGCAATCGGCAATTGTGTAGTTGAGTTACCTCAAAGCAAGCCACGCAACGCAGTCGAAAGTCAAAGGGAAGAGGTGAAGAACGTCCGCTACGACTTCTGTCTCCCTCTTTCCCTTTCGCCCTCCTTCTCTCTTGCTGCTGCTCAGAGGCTGCAGGTCAAAGAGGATGCGGCGAGATCTTGCGTGTTGCATGGCAAAAAGCGTGCATTGCGACACGCTTCTGTTTCAAGCAGCTTCGAGCTCCGCTCCATGAAATCTTTTTGGCTTCGGCTTTGCCCTGGTGCGCGCGACCTTAGTCCGAACTTGTGGGAGCCAATGCACTCAAATGAATCTCGTCGGGCAGGTTAGCAGCATCGAACCCCACCCTCGGACGGCACCAGTGTATCGGGGAAGACATACGATTGTTAGGCAAGACATACGGCAGCTTTCCGAACGCGCATCTCGGCGAGAAGCACAGCAGAGGAAGACAAAAAGCTATACTCAAGGTTGGGAATAGTAGTGTGCCAATCACCCTTCTTCTTCGTGTCTTGGCTCGCCGTCCAAAGACAAGAAAAAAAAAATGAAAGGCCGTCGTGGCAACCTTACAATGCCTTTTCTATGCCCGCTCAGGGACCTCGACAGCAGAGCGCCACAAGACTACCGTAGATGCCCCCACGCAAAAGAGACAGAGCCAAATCGGAAATGAAAAGAAGCCCCAACGCACGGCTCATCCAAGGCAAGAGGCAGCACTCTCGAATTCGGATTCCGAATCGCTCGCCACGCCACACATCCGAACGGGAGCCAGCCGAGCCGCTTTTTGTGTCCTCGTTCAATGCCGCTTCAACCTTGTTTGTGGTGCTCATCGAGAGCTCCTTTTCATTTCGGCATCATCGCCGAATTGGCTGTTACATGGGCTTCGTTAGTGTTCAGACCATTCGGACCAGTCTTGGTGTGACACGGGTTTCAGCTGTGAGTTGCTGCAGTAGTGTGCGTACAGTATTGCGCACTCTGCAGCTTGGTGCCTTCAAAAGTGAGCTGCCCGTCAACACAAACCCTCTCGCCGCCCTAAATGATATCATGTACACCATCACTTACACACGCACACGCTCTCGATCGGTAGTCCTTGCTTTGAATGCCCTTGTGCTTTGCATTGTGTTGCGCTTCGCTCGACCCTTCCCGAGGGTTGCGAGTGTCTATCAAACCAAAATCCTACATGCGGGGGAGGGAGAGTCTACAAAAGAGTTGTTGTCGGAGGGGAATGGTTGGGGAGGGGGGATCAGGCTACCAATAAGAGAAATCCTACATCTCTCATCCTCTCTGTCTTGTCTCGCTTACGAAGACTTGAACATTTCCTTGACGGCGGTGACAGCAAAGTTGCTGGCGGCGTCAATGAAAGGCTTGTAGTCGGTGGAGCGCTTGGCGTGGTGGGTGGTGAACGACTTGAAGAGCTGCTTGCCGTACTTGATACCTGCTTTCATCAAGGGCTTGTAGTCGAGCTTGAGAGGGGCACCAGCATCACGGCGCTGAGCAGAGGCGTCTGCGTCAGAAGCCTGCTTGTAGCCACTGTCGACCAGATCGCGGATCGCCTCCCAGACTGGGGTGAAGTTGGGGGCATCGTTGTCAGCAGCAGCTCGCTTGGTGGCAGAGGTCGATCCATCGTCAGTGTGGGTCAGGTCGCGGGCGGCGTGGAAGTGCTCGTTTCCAATCTTCTTGATCTCACTCCAGACGGGTGCAAAGTCTGCACGAACCTGGAGGAACGTTTCAGGAGCCGATCGAGCAGCCAGTGGCTGGTCGGCGACGTCGCGCTGCAACGCCTCTACCGACACCATACCGTCTGCACCCATGTCCCTACGACTGAATCCGGAAAGAAGCCCGTTGAGCAAGTTGTCGAGGAGGCTGAGGTTGACACCTCCCGTGTTGTTGCTCGCACTGCAGTTGCCGCTACCGATGGAGTTGTCTCCATCGGTACCGTCGTTCTGCCTCTTGAAGAACTCAAGGGGCACATCATCCGCACTGCGGCGCGAGAAGCCGCTCAGCAAACCATTGAGAAGGTTGTTGAGCAGGCTGACGTTGATTCCACCCGAGTTGCCGCTGGCATCGCAGTTGTCGTTGCTGATGCCATCACCGGTTGTGGTGTCCGCTTGGCGCTTGCCGAGGTTCATACCATCGCTGTTGAGCAAGTCGCGGGCGAAGTTCTGACTAAGGTTGGCAGCACTTCGCGCGGCAGAGCTAGCGCCATCGGCACCATCAGAGGCACCTGTGGCCTGTGCTTTGGCGGCAGAAGCAGCCGAGCTGGCAGTCTTGCTGCCGCCGGACGAAGGGCTGTTGTTGCTGTCGGAGCCGAGGGCAGAGATGATCTGCGCAAAGGCAGCATCCACCATGCTGGTAGGGGAAGCGTTTTTTGCAGAGCCCGTCACGGCAGAGGCAGTGGCTGCGGCGCCGGCAGCGGTCGAGGAAGGCGAGGAGGCCATCGACTGGATGAGCGAGGGAAGCTGCTGGAGGAGCATCTCGATCATGGGCATGACGGTCTGAAGGATGTTTGCATCGCGCTCTCCGAGCGCCTGCATACTCCTTCGGACGGCCAGGTCACGGCGGCCGTAGCCTGGGCAGCCTGGGCGGTACATGCCATCGTTGGGGGTGGGGGGAGGGCAGTCTTGAGGAGGCCATCGGGCGGACGAGGTGGAAGAGGCCGAAGTGTCTTCGCTCTCGCCTCGCGAGGCCATGGGGAGCAACGTGTTGAGAATGGTGTCAACAACGTCACGGAGTGCAACCAGAAGTCCCTCGAGACCAGAGTTCTGGCGAGCCTCTAACAGCTCAAAGGAGCGCTTGTCCTTCTGAGCCGCCAAAGTGGTGGCTCCGGTCGTGGTGGAAGTGGTGGAGGTGTCGGCGGTAGAAGTGGCATTTTTGGCGGGAAGGTGCTTGCCCTTCTCGCCTTTCTCGGCCTTCTTCTTGTCCGCCTTCTTGCTGGCAGCAGCCGCAGCGGTACCGTTGTGAGCCATAAGACCATCCACCACCTGAGTGATGCTGGTTCCATTCCTCAGCTCAGCGCCGAGGTCGGCCAGCTTCTTCTCGAGCGGCGACATGGTCTTGTTGGTCGCGGTACTGGTAGCATTGGTGGTCGAGTTGGAAGATCCACCGAGGACGTCTGAGCACGACTCATCGGAGTTTCCAAAGAGCGCATCAAGGATGCAGGTGACTTGGTGAATCGCCTGCTCGAGCTGCTCAGTGTTGGACTGTCGGCGACTCATACCACCGCCCTTGCCGAGCAAGGTGATGATAAGGTCGCGAAGTGCAGCCACGAGCTGGTCAAGGAGGCCTCGTCGGTGAAGCTCGGTGACCATGGCCAGATCGCGGGCCTGAGGGTCAACATCACCAAAGCGCAGGTCGATAGCCCTGCGCAGGTGGGAGACCGAGTCCAGACCACGGGTCTGAAGCGGCTTGGAGCTGACAGCATCGTTGACGCCGACGCTGCGAGCGGCGATCTGGCTCTCGTGAACGGAGCGGAGCATAAGCTTGGATGTATCTCCACCTTGGCTACCCCGCACAATAGGAGCAGGGGCGGCCGTAACGACAGCTGCCGAGAGGGAAAGGGCGACGGTAAGAGCCTGAGTGAAGTACATGGCAGTAAGATTTAGGTGGTGGAAGCCGGGAGGGGGGGTTTTGTAGACCGTAGGGTGACGAGATGGGCGAAGAGAGATTTAGAGGGAAAGGCTCGAACTGGACTAGGCTAGCTAGAAGAGATCAAAGCTTGTAGATTGTTCAAAAAGATGAGTCTTCCACAGGAAGGCTTTAGCTAAATGAACGATGGAGGAAGAAAGCTGGTGATGCTGGAGAAGTCGGAAAGGAGCAGAAAACCGATAAAGAATGTGTGAAAGAGAAAGAGAAAAGTGTTTGTCTGCTGATGAGGAAGGGGAATGTGACCGCCAGGGTACACAAGTAAAAAGATAGTATGAAGTTGGGTTGAGAACGGGAACGAGGAGCTGGAGAAGCGAACGCAAAGGCAAGGGAAAGCAAAGAGGCTGAGACGAGGCTGAGGAAAGAAAGAGAGAAGGGGGAGGATGTTAACAAGACGGGTTGGTCTTAAGTATCTTTCGGGTTCAGCTGGCTGAAGCTGGCAGGTCGGAGTGGATGTCAAAGTCAAACACCGGCACAGCACCGGAGCCCGTTGTAGATGGCTTGAAATGACGGACGAGGACGGACTGAGCGCCAAAGCAGCGGTAAGGAGACATCCAAAGGAGGGTAGATGTGTTACTCAACCGTCGTGCTGGTTTACTCGAGCCTGTGGCTCAAGCACGATGAGCGCTGATACGGCTACGGCAGAACCGAACATGTGTGTCAGCGCGCCAAGTTACAGACGAAAGCCTCGCATCGGACTAGGTCCAACGATAGTGCCTAGTCCGGCCGGACAATGAATGTACACGCATACACACGACGTTGACCGACAAGCCAATCGGACGGCGATGAAGACCTACGAACAGTATTTGCTCCACATGTAACATGCAAGCTGCGCAGTATGATCAGGCGAATGCTTGTCAGCTGGACTGCAGCTAGCAGACGCCGTACAGACTTATTTGCGTCATACGGTACAGTTCAATTCAGTACAGTATTGTCCCAAGCAGTTCTTAGACGGATGACATTCTACACCCGACCTGCTTGCTTCAGTTTCCAGAGCTAGTGCATGCTAGTTGGACTTCTTTACACGGCTGCCCGTCGCTGTTCCGAGCACGGATATGAAACAGATGCTAGACGTACTCGGCCTTGCCATGTTTCTCCTGCCGGACCCTATGTCTCTGACGGATCAGTTCCTAATCTCAGTTGTCGGCTGCCAAGCTGCGTGACTCTGACATCTTTATTGCCACGTTCAGGCTCTAGATGTTCAGGCTCTAGATGATTCAGAGTCCAAGATCCGAGCTGCAGTAGGTCATCGAGAAGCGGCAGCGTGGTGGATCGAGACAAGACGCTGCGTACAGACGGCCAAAGGTACATGAGAGCAATGTGCGAGACCAAGACGGGCAGTGCAGATGCGACACACACCAACAGGAGAGCAAGCACAAGGTGTGCACTGTCGGCGACACAAGCCCATTGGACAGGTCGGGTGATTGCCGAGTGAGTCGACAAGCTTTTCGCACCCTAGGTGTCTGCATGGCAGACAGCGCTGTTTGACAGACACGAGCGCCATATCAACTTCAGCCTGATTCGCGACTTGCTTTATCCTAAATTTGGACATGTCAGTAAAAATCGGCGATTCCAAGCTGCGAGATCGGCCAGATCTCTTGATTCCTCTTTCGAACCCAGCCCGATCCTCGGAATCGGAATTGAAATTTTGCTCGATGGTCGGGGATGTGAACCCTTTCGTTGCCTA
Organism: Ustilago trichophora; assembly: GCA_900323505.1. Lineage (NCBI taxonomy): Eukaryota > Fungi > Basidiomycota > Ustilaginomycetes > Ustilaginales > Ustilaginaceae > Ustilago > Ustilago trichophora. The sequence goes on along the minus strand of OOIN01000016.1, from coordinate 795,974 downwards.
AAGCAATGCACAATCATTGCAACCCCGGTTCAAACAATCGCAGCGTTTTACTGTGGCCATTGTGTTCGGGGTCGGTGGCAAATGAGATGGCGTTGTATCATCGGCTTACGAAAACGGCAGGCTAGCTGGCTGTTTGGTCTGGCACGTGCTTGTTTCGTCGTTGTTGCCAGAAGATGCCTTGTTCCAGATGGGATCTTCAAACAAGTCACAAGTCCTGTGTCTCTCTTTTTGTCGCGCATTATTGTTGCCTCGTTTTCGTGCTTTTTTTTTTTTTTTTTTCCCTCCTCCTTCCTTTTGAGAGGATATCCGCAGAAGAGTGGCGACTTTCAAAAAAATACGAGTCGGCTAAAAACCGGTTGGTCTGGTTTTTTAGGCTCATTTACTCGACTCTCTTCTTTAATTTTTGGGTGAAAGCGGTTGCCCCGTGTGTTTCTGCTGCCGCTGCCGCTGCCGTTGCTGGGCTGTGCTGTGCTGTGCATATTGGTCAAAATTGGCAAGTTGAGCGAGGAGGGAAAGAGAGAAAAAGAAAGAAAGAGAGCCGCTTGCAACCGGCGCTTCGCATTAGCTTGTGACACTTTTCTTTCCATCCACTTGTCCGACAACGCTTCGGCCATCTGTCACCACCTCTTTACTACTCTCTCGCAACACTCGACGTCGATACCAACCATCTGCAACTGATCCTACAAGCTTCCGTATATCGACACTACTGGACCCTTGCAGCGCCGCGACATTTCGTACAACAGCGCGGCGTCCATTCGCATGAATCGTGTCTAGAGTGCTTCCACCAGAGCTTAGAGCACACTATTCACTCGACCTCCGGATACTAGATTCTTGGTTACGCACTCGTTCGCCTTTTACGACCTCGAGCTATCCGGCGAGCTACCTGATCTCGTTCTATCCATACACTTTCACCGTTCACGCTTCCTTCCGGCTCCAAATGCAGACTTTCGACTATTCGTGACGTGTTTCACTTCGTTGCTCCTTTGCCTTTGCTTCCTTCTTTCAGCAATCCTCTTACGCTAGACGGTGCCCATCATGATCAACCCGTTCAAAAAGCGCCAACAAAGGAAAGCTGCAGCCGCTGCACACGCCTATCCCTCCACCCCACCGCCCACCGACTACTCGAGCTTCCCATCCACCTCCAAGCTTCCTCCTCGTCCCGGCATCTTCATCTCATCCGCGCCAGCCGCATCACGAACCTCGTACCATGAACGTCAGAAGCAAGCGACAGCTGCAGCAGCAGCCGCATCCCAGCAAAAGAGCTTGGATCACGTCCTCCCACCAGCCTCCGACTACCGCCAATCGCTCATCATGCCCCATCTCACTCGCAGATTCACTCTCCTCCGTGCACCCGATGGCTCCCTCGTCTCTCCCGACGCAATGCGTGCCCATCTTCGCGCTCAACGTGCCCGTGCAAGAGCTGCCAACATCGCCATCGGCTCCGGTATGGCCAATCACGTTCACTTTCTCACAGAAGATGAGGAGAACGAGATCATCGAACAGCTCAAAGCACAAGCTCGTGCAGAGGGTCGCGACTTTGACCTTGAGCAGAGTGCCACCGCTGCTGCCGTCGACTCGTGGCGCAACGGTTATGCTGCCGGTACGGATGGCTTTGGTTCTTGGGGACCCACGCCCACCACCAATGCCAACAAGCTCTCCAGTCTCGCCGAGACCCTGGGCGACCTGTCGTCCAGTCACGGGCATGCTTCAAGCGATGCTATCTCGTCGGCCTGGTCTCCCACGAAGCGGTCCGGTGGTAGTCTCTTCACCGGTAGGAGTGCTGAACGGGATCAGGCTTACTTCCGCAAAGCAAAGAGCGAGCGAAAGAACTCAAAGACAGACGACACTCGACCCTCTCACAAATCGGATCCAGCTCTCGAGTCGTCTCAGGAGGCCACTCCCGAAGCCTCGACGACGGACTCACAACCACTCTCAAACGACAGCACCTTTCGTCTGGCGTCGAGTCACGTCCAAGAGCCACCGATGCCGGGAGGATTCGTTGCGGCAGAAGACACCGAGATTGATAGACCAAGCTCGGTGATGCAGCAGGATCACCAGAAAGCGAACACAACGACTCTCTTGGATGTCCCAGGCCTCAACAACGCATCGCACTCTCGCTCCTCGCAAGACTCGAACTTGCTCACCACCCTCTCTCCCGAGGCTTTCAAACGTGTCAGCACGGCCCTTGACGAGGTGTTTGGCCTCATTGCCTCTGAACGTGGCCCTTCGCCCGGAAAGGTTGGCGGTAGGTCCTTCACCGATAACAACCACAAAGCGCAGAGGTCGTCCGTTGACAGCGATGCTAACTCGTTCGCTTCTGCTCTGTCGCAAGTCCGTGCATCTGATGCAAGACAAGCCGATTCTGAGAATGCTGCTTCGAGCGCCGAAGCGCAGGGATCTGGAGCTGAAGATGGCGAGGAGGATGGCAGCAACGAGACTGCGGATCTCACAATCACCGGCCCACAGCCCACTCTGGATGCCGTACATATCGAGGAAGGTCGACTTGCCCTGCTTTCTCCCGACACACTGCCAGGTTCGCTGCCAGGAGCGCATCCTGACTTTGTCCCTGAGCTGCCTCAGTCCCAGACCGCCACTCATCTCCCCTCGCTGGTCACGTCAGACAGTGCTCTGACTGTCCGAGACGGCCGTAATGGCGCTGAAGCATCAGCATCCGCTTCCTCCTCCCTGCTTGAGGTTGCCCCCTTTCAGCATCTCTCCGTCTCGGGCCATTCTTTGGCCGAGTCGACGCACACACGCCCTTCGGATCGAAGCTCGACTGCCACAGCAACAGAGGTGCCCCCACAGGCCTCTCGCATTGTGTCCACAGCATCAACCATCGAGGGCCACGAGCTCGACCAAGCAGAGCTAACAGCAAACGCAGACGCCCCAATGACAGGCACCGACGCATTCAATTCTGCCGCGAATCAGCGCTCGCACGATCAACCTCCGCCTTCGTCAGTGTTTGCCGACAGCCAGAATCCACCTCCACGCCCAGATCGTACTTCGGATATGTACACCAGCGCGCATTTCGCCAGTCCTGCTCAATCGACCTTGTCGCGTGGTGATTCCATCGTCAGCGCCGGCTCCCTGAGGTCCAGCCTCACTGGCCCATCTGCTGCGTATCAGGGCACACACAGCCGCAAGTCGTCGGCCGACAAGCTTGCACTCGCGAGATCGATAGCGCCTCATCCTCACCTTCGAGAGCAGCCCTCGCTATCCAGTGTGCGACGCAATTACAGGCAACACGTTCGATCCACCACTGGCTCTTCTGAAGGTAGCCTTCTTGGCGGACTTGCCTCGCGAAGATCGTCTGGCGCCATGAGCCCTCCTCCCGTGCTCAGTCGTAGCGTTCGTTCTCCCAGCTACTTCCCTCCTCCCTCTTCCAACGCTTCGATGTACGACTACGCATCCGGTTTCAAGCCACCCTCAGCCATCTCGCCTGCCGCTGCTGCAGCGCTGCACTCGATGGCAAATCAGCCGAGCCCACAGCCAATGCAGACCTCGGTCATGGACGCCTCGAACGCGCTCAGGAGTGTTCAGAGCATGCGCAACTCTGCTTCTACAAATCAGAGCGTTGCTTCTCCTCAAGTGCCGAGTTTCGCCGCCTTCACATCGGGCAGCGACCGTGCAGCAGCCACCAGCTCTCCAGAGACTGGCACCACTAGCCTTAGCCTCCACCAGCGAAATGCTTCTCTGACTAACGCAAAACAGCTACCACAGATGCAATCGTCGCGTGTCTCGTCAGCCGAGGACGGCTTCTCGCCCTCGATGTATGCTCCGAGACCTGCGCCCGTGCCTGGCGTCGTTGCTTCGCAGCCATCGCAGACGGTCTCTGCCCAGCCTGTAATCAAAGAGAATGGGCTCATGCCAAATCCGCCGTCCGATCCAGAACAGGCAGAAAGATGGCGGGCCGTCTACGGAATCAAAGCTACGGATGCCACAAGCCTTCGCGCTTCTGCTGAAGATGTTTCAGCGGACCCGAATGAGGACGAGGATTTGTGGGCGAGGATGGCATCGGCATCAGAGCCGCACTCCGAGCGACCAGTGTCCAACTTCCCACCCAGCATCGCTGAGCAGCGTCTTGCTGGCACGGGCATCACCTTTGACCAGATTGCTGACTTCCAAGACCGCCTGATCCAGACGGCCAACGGAGGCGAAGTCATCCCGCCTCTTCCTCGCATTGAGGCTGACGACAATCTTCAGCAGCGAAAGTTTGTAGAGGCCAAGTCAAAGGGTCTTGCATCTCCCAATGTCGTTGTCGGTACAGGATCAGAGTGGAGCAAGCCTGCTCCGAGTGTTCAAACAGGTGAGGGTCTCGCCTTTGCCGGCGGCTCGACTGGCAAGTCGATAAACGCGAATCACGACGCGCCGCTTCACAGGAGTCCGTCTAGCAACATCTCGCACGATCCGCCTCTTTCCCCCCGAGCTGTCATGTACGATGTCACCACCAGCCATCGCCCCACCTCGCCCCCTCTGCACAGCCGCAATGGGTCGTTGAACGGTCTACCCAGCTTGCTCGAGCTCAACGGAAGCTCTATCGGGCATCGGAATCACGAATCGTTCTCACTTTCGCAAGCGATCGATCAAGCGTCTCGAATTCCTCGCCAGCCACCTTTCAGGCCTTCCTCCATCGCTGAAGATCCTAACTCGCCTGCTGATCAGGATCAATTTGCCATTGCCAACCCTGTGCAAGAGCACCCGTTCAATGTAGGATACACAAGCCCTTCGCTTCGCAGTGGTAACGGCTTCACCTTCCCTCGCAGGACCAGTGAACATGACATTGGACACTCGCCACGAAGCCCAGTGCAGAACCTTCCCGAGGACGTATGGAACCGCTATGGTCCACAGCAGGGCGCTATGACCCCTGACCTTTTTGCCACAGCAAGTCCAGGTTCGCCACTTGCATACCCAGGATCAGACCCTACTCGGTTGTTAGATGACATTGCTGCGCAGACTAGTGCAGCCACTCGAGCGCTCAAAGGTACAGACGACGGTAGTGTGCCCACCCCGCCATTCCGTACCAAGAGCATCTCGCGCAAGAAGTCGTTCAAGAAGGTCAGCAAGCAGATTTCTTCGCCCCAGCTTATTTCCACTACGCAGAAGCTGGATCATGCGACTCAGATCCCGAACTCACTCGACACCCCCGCACCGGCCAAGGGCAGCAAGCGCTCGATTCGATCCCCTGGCTGGGGCAGCATTGGCAACATGGGCATAGACAGCGTGCGAGGCCACTCCAAAGCCAGTCCCTCTGGTGCATCACAGAGCGGCAGTGTGAGCAAGAGCAGCGGCTACTTCCACCGCAGACGATCCAGTTCGTTTGGTCACGAAGCAAGTCCAGACGAAAGCTTTGGAGTGGATGCCACCTCTGTTGCCACTGAACAGGGCAACGGCAGTGGGGATCGCACACATCCCAACCATCCGTACATGAACGGCGGTGCCAACGGCGGAAGCCTGTCCAGACTCTTTTCCAAGATCAAGAGAGGTAAAAGTGCAGACCAAGGTTTTGGTGGGGCAACAATCGAGCCTTTCCCGGCTGAGCTTAGTGCCAACGCCCGTGGCGCTGCGGAAAGCATCTCACAGCAGCAGCAGCAGCACCCATATCAGCCACAACAGCAGCAGTTCTCGCAACCGCCGCCGCCCATGTCGCCACAAACACCCGTCCTGCCCCAGGTCGAGAGATCAACCCCATGGACGCTGCCCAGGATGCCATCAACCGTGTCCGGTGATAGAGAGAGCAGTATCCGCTCTCCCGCATCGCCCGTGTATACTTTGCCCATCGACTCGACTAGCTTGCCGCGCAATAAAGGCAAGAAGAAGCGCACGCCGATCGTGCTCAAGCGCGAATCTGAGGTGATCATGCCTGGCGATCCTGGCTACATTCCCACCGCAATCATCGGGAGGAGCCCGGAGGAGAGGGCGGCCCAGGAGCAGGGTTCGGGTTTGGTGACTGTCGCTGATGCGGATGAGTTGGTCGTGCCGCAGGAGGTTTCGACGGACACCACGTTGGAGCATCATGCCGAAAGGATGGATTACAGCTGGGACGAGGGCGCGACGCTCGCACCAGTAGCGGCAGTAGCAGTGGCTGAGGAGGATGACGAGTCAGTGACGCCCAGACCCGCATCCCTACCCCCAGCCGAAGCCGAGAGTGGAGAGGAGGGTGACTTGACACTCGGTGGGGCGGACTCTACCCTCCCCGCCGATGTCGCCGCCGCTACACTTGCCGAATCGCCTCTCGCTGCTGCAGCAGCGCTGGCAGAACCCACCCTCAACAACAGCAGCACCAGAACCAGTTTGAGCACCAAAGCCAACGCTCGGAAGTCGCTTCGGGATACCATTGTCAGACGCACCATCATCATCCCCGCCGGCATCGATTTCTCTGATCCGCACCGGCGCTCCCTCTTTGCCTCGTCTCGCAAATCGCGCCGTTTCGCAGCAGCGGAAGACGAACCCATCCCCACCCCGACCTCGAGCCACGACCCACCCGCTGCGGCTGACAACGCCTCTCTCCCCTCCGACAAGACGAATGGCACCACCGAAGCAGAGGGCGAGCGTGAGGGTGAAGGAATGATGTCGACCCTGAGCTCGCGCCAAACCCTCCACCCAGACACCGTGGGCGATAAATCCAACCGTGCCAGTAGAGTCGAAAGCTCCTATGCGGGCAGCCTGTACGACATGTACATTGGCACCACCGGAGAAGGCATCGAATTCGGCAGCCCCTCGTCAGACGCTCGCAAGTCTGTCCTGCCCAACACCCGCGCCGAGCCGAGGAGACATATCGAAGTCACCGAGCGAGCAGATGGCAGCGTTGTATGGCAGGTCATTGCCGGTCTAGCCGATCGTGAGAGTGTGTATTCCGACTTCAACCCTCGTCACACACGCACTTTCAGCGAGAGCAGCAACCCCGCTTTTGCCGAAGGTGAAGAAGAGGATGGTCATGGTAGCGGTGGTTTGTTCCGTACACCCGCAGGATTGACGGATGACGATTCGCGATCCTTTTTCACTCGTCCCAGCAACGGCGGTGCTCATAGGAAGAGCTTCTCCTTTGACAAGGGCGAACTGCCACTGCCCGATCTTCCGTCTTCTCTCGCTCGCGCACATGCACAAAACGGAGTGCAACAGGATGTTTTCGAGCTGGCTAATCCTCCGCCGGCCCACGGCTCAGAACTTCACGATGAGTCACTGGATCGCAATGACGCAACCGATAAGATGGCATCACCCACCCGCATCGTGTATCACAACGACGCCCAGCTAGCATCCCTTCTCAACGTCCTAGCGCGAGGAAAGGACTCGGCAAAGTTCGAGTTCCAAATCGCACCACCGGCTCATTCACTGGATGCAAGCCTTGCTCCCAACCACGGAGCCCTGTCTTCTGGCGTCGGCGAGAATGAGAACGAGGCAGCAGCAGGTGTCGGAATGGCGGGAGAGGGAAGACCTCTCTCCAGCTGGTCAAAGGAGATGGTGCTGGATGCGGACGACATTGAGAGCCACAGAAGCAGGGTAGAAGCCGAGATCTATACGCTATTGAACCAGCAGGCTTTGCTCGGTCGCGGGGTCAACACTACCGCTGCTACTGTTGGCGAGGGCGAGGCATACACTTGACCTGACATTGGATCAAAGCAGCAGCGTCTGGCTCCCCCGCCAGGCGCCAGGGTGCGGGGCTGCAAGCCCCGGAACAAATCAAAATTCTTCTTCCTTCGTAATTTCTTTTTCCTGTTGAACTCATTCTTGAGCTGACTCGTACTGTATTTTTAGATGCTTTCCACAGACAAGTTTTTCTTATTGTTCTGGTTCAGCAGCAAAGGCTGGTGACGTGTTTGCTGTTGAAGGTAGTAGCAACCAAAATGCCTTCCTTTTCAGAGTCAATCTATCGGTCTATTTCTCAGCACCTGGCAAAGTCTGTGCCTGTCAAGACACTCGACACCATTGCCAAATCACTCCCAGGCCTTGTGCATGGTGCAGACTGTGAGCGCCTGGAGTAGCTTCCATGCTTTCAGGGTCCTATATTGGAGGAAACACTGGAATTGTGCTCTGCTCCAAAATATGCATCTGTTATAGCAATTCAGATGGATTTACACTACTGCAAAATGTGATGCACAGTGTCAGGGATCATAGGCCTAACTCTGAGTATCTGTCATATGAGTTGCTTGAACTGAGAGTGAAAACCCCAAATCTTGGGACCTAGATTCTTGATGTGGGTCTTATGCACCAGAAGCAGGTTTGGAGAACCCTGAGTTTGAGGAAATGGTTCTCTAGTTCCTCGAGGATGCAAGCAGTCTGATTAAGCCAGCATCCATTCTAGAGATGTCATTGGACCAATACTTGTGGGATTGCGGCAACCATAGACTGTACTGAAGTCATGGCACAGTGTCGGAGCCTGGTTGGCAGAGTCTGGCATGATGAAGATGAATGAGAGACAGCTGATGAATGATGTCAGCGATCAAGCTACTCACAGGATGTGTCACTGCTTGTTCAACACATTCAGATTGGTCAACTAGGCACTATTCAAATGGGGTTTGCTTGGAATGTATAGTTCAAGTAATCAAATAAAGAAACTCGGGCTGTAAAATTATTCCTAGTATTCCGATGGGGATCTTGAGCTCGACCCACCGTACACCTCTCCACCGTGGTAGCTGAACGTATCCGTCGGCGACTCTACCATATGACTGCTTCCATCAAACGAAGATCGATCTGCCGATGTCGGAGGCTCGATTGAGATATCCAGTGGAGCCAGCGATTCCCTTGCACGCGACGCCTGACGAATCGCCCTTATACTCTCAATCGCATTGCGCTTGCGATTGGGTCGGTGTGTGATGATATCGCGCAACAGGGTCGATTTCTGGTTCCACGCCGCCTTGAAGACGTCCTTCTTGAAGCTCTCAGCCAGATCGACGTATCCAAATGTACTGTTGTGGTACTCGAAATTGGGCGTGCGGAAGACAAGGTCATACAAATCCGTAATGGATTTCTGCTTCTCACCCTTGTACGAGAGGCAAAAGATCGTCTCCGAGATTTTGACGTACACAAATGTGCGGTAGGCCGAGGCGCGCGATCGCATCTCGGCAGCGTTCTTCTGCGCAATGGCAAACTGGTCACCTGGACGATGGTCGTCGGTGGCGGTGTCCTTTTCCTTGTCCTTCGCACTGCTAGGCGTGCCAGGTCGTGACTTGAGAGACGTCTTTGCAGTGGCAGGATTCGAGATCATTGCTTTGGTGGAAGCACGGCCCGTCATGCTCTCGGCATCATCTTCCCTTGACCCATCGGAAGACGGTCGACCGATCGACGCCAAGTCCGATGTCGAAGCGCTTCGCGATTGTCCCTCAGTAGCTGCCAAACTCGCCGAGCTTGCATTCGTGCTAGGTCTGCGCGACGCCTGCTGTGAGGATGCGTTCGAAGAGCTCGGCGCAAGGTGCTTTCGACTCCCTAGCAATCGAGCAAAAGGCGACTTTTTCTTGGTCACAGTCTTCTCTGTACGGCTGACCTCGTTCTCCAGGCGCTTTTGCTCCTCCTCTTCCTTCTCGCGCTGTCGTTTGGTACCGAAGATGTAGTCCATGATCTTGCGACCCACCAACAGCTCGATCTGGATCCTGACTGGATGCAAGTTGAACTCAAACATATCAACGATCGAAATGCCTCCGACAGGTGGCAAGACACTCCACATGGCGTCTAGGAACCGACCCTCCTTGGCCATCGGGTGGTCCTGGGCACGCGTGTGCTTGGTGATAATCTCGGCAAAGACCGCATTCGGATCGACGCTGAGTGCTTGCAGGTCCTGGATGGACAGCGTGTTGGCAGCAGAGTTGTCTGCCTTGTTGAGCCACGAAAAGCTAATACCGCGCAAGGCCAACTTGGCCACCAACTGCCCGGCCTCGTCGCCAATCATGTTCCAGGCCACCTCCTGTGCCTGGGTCATGAAGCGAAGCGCCGACTTCTTCTCGCGATCTGCGCCACCCTTGCTGTCCTGCGACGTGGTAATGGCGTCCATGATAAGATTCAGCTCCTCCACCAAATCAGCGGTCTCGCCAAGCAGGGCGACAAAGTCAGCCTTGCCGCGCTCATTGAGTCGGTCGGCTACGGCCTGATACTGCTCTACCAAAGAGCGAGCTTCGCGAATTCGCAGCTGAAGAGCCGCGACGATATCAGCCAGACCCGAGACATCCGTGAAATCGTAGCTGAACATCATCTCCTCCAGCCTCTTGGCATGGTCGCGATGCGCCGGATCTCGATACAAGATCAGATCAGTAACCACATTGTACAGCGCCGCAAAGTGCTCGCCGTTGGCAGAAACAGAGAAGCGGGGGCAGTTGAGCAAGATCATGTCCATGTGGTGATGAAGATGGTCTTGCACAGGCTTCCCATCCTTCCTAAAGGTCGCAACGTTTGACGAGTCAGACAGACGAAGCTTGTTGAACTTGTCATAATACATCGTGGCGTTGGTGTGCGGAACGATCCTCTCGAAGTCGCGAGCCTGACCGTGCATGTCGATTAGGGTCTCGAGTGGAAGAGACATGTAGCCACGTTTCTGGGCTCCGCTTTGGGCAAGGGCGTTGGGATAGTAGCACTGAAGATTGTCGAGCGCGAAAAAGTTCCTGCGCAGCACGACAGCGTTGACCGAGTCTTCGGCGCAGCTTTCGTCCTGCACTGTGTAGTTCTGAAGCCGTGTGCGAAGAGCTGTGACAATGACGGTGGACTTGTCGTCGACGTCGCTACGTAGCACCACCTGAGGCTTGAGGAGAAGACAGACGTTGCTCTTGACTACATTGAAGTCATCAGAAATGCCGTCTGTGGGCCGCATTTCGGCGTCCATAGCATCTTCACTTCGGTCCTCAGGTTTGCAGCCCCAGCCCGACGTGCTGTAGCCATCCTTGCCAAACATGTGCTTGACAGTGTCATCCAACATCTCGTGGAGGATGTCAAGACCGATGGTTCCCTCGGTGCTCGGCGTCAGATGCTGCGGTGTTCTGCCGGACTGGCTGGGATGCTGTGGTTTCGGCCTACCTGAAGCTCGTTCGTTCTTGTCCTTCTTCTTGAGCAGATCGCGGATATAGCGAACAGCGGTGGCTGTCATGTGGTGCGCATAGCCTCGTCGCAATCGAGAACTGTAGTAGTACTTAAGTAACAGAGTACGAGTGACGTTGCTGAAGAAGATGGTGGGGTTGTGGGCTACGTAGCGGTTGTCAAACTTGCCAAAGTCATGGTATAGCGATTCCAGATCAGTCGCACCAAGCCCGAAGTTACGATCGGCGGGGACTGACCGTTTCGGCGCAGGATAGCCTTCTGCTTTGGCGCGCTCCACGCGATCGGTGTGTTCCTGCACGCGCCCAAGATGCGAGATGAAGCCGCTGAGGATGCGTTCTCGACCGTGGAGATCGTTGAGCCGGTCCTGGTGGTCCTCGGAGCCTTCCGAGTCTCCATCAGAGGTGGAGCTGGAATCGTCGCTCGAGTTGAGGACACGGTCAATGTCACGCCGAATGGTCTGCAACCTCGCCTGGGCAAGTTTACGCTGCATACCGTACGGCTTGTCATTCTGACCAACCATGCAGACGTGGCTGTGTTCATGGCCAAACTTGCTGCGTTCCAGCTTGCTGAGCAGCTCCTCGATGTCATTCCCGCCCTCGCCGCGATGACTGCCATTTGTTACCCGATCCTGCATCTCGCGTGCGCGACGTTCTCGTTTCGACTCGACCTTACGGTAGTAGTTGAACTGTGGACACACCATCGCTGGAAACATGCGAATCTTAGGTGTAGGGTCGGTGATGACTGACGCATCGAGCTCGACGAGATCATTCATATCAATCCACACGAGCTCATCATCCGAGATCTCGACATCTTCGGCAAACAATTCGTCAAACATGCTCTCGCCGATCTCCTGATCTTCCACAGCTGCTGGCGCCTCGCTGTTTTCTCGCATGCGAGCCGCAAACGCTTTGAGATCGATTGCCTCGCATTTGACCTCAGCCTCGTAGAAGGGCTTGTGAAAGACGATGCGCGGACCTCCCAGCTCGGGTCGATCTTTGACCGTCTCTTGCTGCCGCTGATGCATATCCAGGGTGAAGGAGTCGATGCGGGCCTTGATACCAACATGCGTCCGCAATCCCCTGGCCCAGTCTTCTTTGTTGAATTGCCGATACTGATGCGTGATAAAGAGCGGCTCTAGATCGATCCTGTATTTGATGGTGCCGAGGAATCGACCGAACTTCGGCGAAGGCGGCGGACTGTCCGGGAAGAGCTGACCTGATCGAATAGGTAAGCTCATAGCGCTGCTGAACAGTCGCATCCAAGCCCAGAAATGCTGCCAGGCGAGCGGCGAGAAGTAGAAGTTGTTGACCGCATCGAAACTAGAAACGTGTCGGCCTCCGCCATAGCCAGTGATGCCATTCTTAGGCGAAAAGACCGAGAGCGAAAAGTGCAGATGGTGCGATCGCCATCCACGGAACGAGTCGCGCCGCTCACTCTCAGGAATCGAGTCAAAGTGTTCGTGCGTCTTGGGGATGACATCCCAATGTTTGACGCGTTTGAACTCACGACATTCGCGGTAGAAAGGCTCGCCGTGGCATTTCGGGCGGCGTGGACACGTCTCGTCGTCGCATGTGCGTTCCCCGTGCAGGCCTGCACCCCAACGCACACCATTGGTGAGCTTGATTACAACCTTCCGGAAGGTCGGATCCTTCATGTATCGGTACATGCTGGATGTCACGGAGGCGTCAACTGATTTGCGATCATACGAGTCGTGGTAGCTTTCTTCGCCGTCGCGACCGTGCTGGTAGTGATGGTGCCGATCTGAATGATGATCGCTTCCGCCAAGTACACCAGTAGCAGCATGATCGACATAGTCGCACAGGTCCGGGACTGCCAGCACGTACTCGTGGCTCAAGATCTGGAAGAACTCCTTCTCCGGATTGTTGTAGCCGATGCGCAGCTCGACATTTCCTTTCCACGACTTGACCCAGCCAGCGGCTTGGCCTTCAATGTCGTATGGATCACGACCTCCCTTCATGTGGATGTTGAACCCGCCCTCGTCCTCGAACTTGAAATTGACATGACCGTGAAGGATAAGCGGCAGCTTGTCCCAGAAACCGAGCTTGGGTGATGGGTCGTGCGGCGGGGGCGTGACGCCATCGATGACACGCATCACATCCTGGATGGTTGGCTGGATTGATTGTCCCCAAACCAAGCGAGTCGGGAAGGGTGTTCGCAGCCTCACTGTTGGTGTGCCGTACATCTTGACCGACATTGCCACCTTGGGGACGACAATGCCATACTCGATTGCATCAGGGCGACCGGTCGCAGCTGGGACAATGACGGCAGGCACGTGTCTGATGGATTCGGGACCGCCCAGCTGTTCGGCGATGGCGATGTCGCCTTCGAAACACCAAGCTTTTCGAGCGTCATTCTCGCTACGATGGGTGGGCGGGACATGCAGCAATGGCATTGGGTAATCGCGCAGGCTCACACGCCATTCCTCCATCTCCCATTTCATGTGCAGAGGTATCACGAGCGAGTAAAGAAGGTCTTTGGGCACGCCCGCACCCTTCTCGTGAATGAAGTCGCGCAGATGATCGAGAGGGAAGTGGGCTTGTCCGACCTGCAGACCGACGCGATGCATGGTGGAGCGGAAAAGGGGTGCTGCCTTGCCAATCGGCAACACTTTGATGGGGAGGTCGTCGAGACTGCGCGACAATGTGAAGCGGCCATAGATGTTTTTCAAGACATTCTCTTGACGCCGACTCTGCTCTGACTGGGCATTGATGTAGCGGCGCACCCAACTTGATGAGTTGAAAGCGTCGAGAGCGATTCTAGCCTCATCGTAGCTGACGTGCTGCTGCTTTGATTTTGTTGAATCGGCATCGTCAGAGGTGCTGCTGGATTCTTCGTCATCATAATCGGCCATAATGGAGCCAGCTGAAGAGGCGAGGCTAGCATCGCTTCGGTAGGAGCGGAAAGAGCCGCTACTCTGGGCCATTTTTGAGGCAGAGAGAGCTTCTGCTTTGGCAGCAAACGCGACTTCCCTCTCCTCACGCGCCATATTCTCAGCAAGACCTGCTCGCCAGATGAGGTTGAGCTTAGTCTCAAAAGGATCGTCCTCTGCTTCCAGTGTTAAGACGCGGATCTTGATGTTGATATCAGGGAGCAGCTTCGGATCTTCCGCGATTGGTGCTATGATGGAATCATCCGCATCGTTGACGAACTGATACACCAACTGTTTCGTCGCTTTGATCGCAACCGAGGTGTTGTCGATGATCGGAAACACAGAGTACCCATAGGGGACTCGGACGAGTGCAGCATCTCCGCCGACGTTGATACCCGGCTTCTTGCCAGGCAACTTTGGTGGTAGAGTAACCCTCCAATCACGCAGACGCACCGCTTCCTCCCAGACGTCGCCCTTGCCTTGCTTCGGGCTTTCGACAGCACCCAAAATGGTCTCGGTGGATACGGACAGACCGTTCCTTGGATCCTTCCGCACCTCGAGTCGGCGGATTCTCATAAAGACGCGCGTCGACCTGGGAAGTGTGACGAAAGTGTGCACCTCCTTGATGTCGAATCGACACGAGACACTGGGTCGGGCACGTCTGGGTGCGGGAGTGGTCTGTTTATTTGGGCTTGCTTGTTGCTCCGTTTGAGGCGCACGATGAGGATGTGAGCTGCTCTGTGCACGGAGGGCGAGATGCTTGAAAGTGGAAAAGGCTAGGAGGAAGCAGTAGGTGTGCAGAAGATCGATGTTAAAAGCAACAAGGTTGGTGTCCTCGGTTGTGATGGTGACTTCATCCTCGCTCGTCCCTGCAAGTCCAGCTTTGTTCTGAGCTTGCGGAGGTCGCACCACTGCCTTGAATGCAGCATACGGTACGAAGAGGACAAAGTTGCTGCGATCCTGCTTACGAAGCTTGGGACGATGCTGTTTGGACTTGTGCACACGCTGATCGTCTTTCTTGAAGGTCCACACACTGTCTGCGAGTAAAGAGGTAGCCGAGCGATCCGAGGTCTCGGTCGAAGGCTGCTCTTTCGGCCACGCTTCGCCCTTGGGTGCTTTTGCCTGAGCAAAGGACTCGGATGCTGTACCCTCAGTGTGCTGCTTGGTGGCAAGCTCTGCGTCAAGGATCGGGAAGATGCCTGCGTGGTGCATGACGATGCGTGCCAGACCTACGCGACCGTGTCGGTTAGCGAGCGACATTGCTTGCAACTGCAAGTCCTCGGAAAGCTCCAGAGCAGTGCGTGCGCCCCAATTCGTTCTTTGCGCCCCAGCGTTGGTCTTTGACTCGGTGACAGCGGCGTACTCTAGGACGATGCGCTCGGCCTCGAAGCCAACGCCGCGGGCGATATTGTCCTCGATGCGACGATCTGGTCCACCCAGATGAGCGATCGTGCGGCCAATGGACATGTACAGTGCCAGTCCACCCGGAAGACGCTCGACTAGAGACTTTGGCTTTGGCGCAGACTGTGCGTCTGTGTGATTGGTCTCCACACGGACATCGGCTGGACTGCCTCCGCCGCCATTGGCCTGCTCCGCCGTGCCGGGCCTGTTCCGCTTTTGTTTTGCTTGAATGATGGCAGCAGCCAAATCTGCGTAGGTTTCGAGAGCGCAAATGTTCCACGCTTCGACGTCGACATCTTCGATGTTGGCTCTGAACTCCGCTACGGTATCTTGCGCAGACAAGGTGGGAATGTCATCGTCCAGCGGAGAGCCTCGAGGCTCGACACTACCGGGGACGCGTCCCGAGCCAAGCACCTCAAAGCTATGCATGGCGAGAAGGTGATGCTGCGAGGATCCGATGTCAGGAGTACCTTTGGACGATTGCGGTCGAAGAAATAATCTTGTCGAACCCTGCGGGCCGGCACTCAAAGACAGGAAGGACTCGACAGCATCGATGCGCAGAGATGTCTCGAATTGGTACCGGAGACTGAAGCGGGTCTCGGCTGCCATTGAAGTCCTACGGCTGTATCCAGGTAATCGGACTTTGCCAGTCTTTGACATGGCTTCCCTGAGCGACGGACGTCTTGCTGTGACAGATGGTCTGTCCTCTTCTGCGCGCTTCTGTTGCAGCTCTTGCATGCGTTGCAGCGTCTCGGCCATGGTGAGGTTGACCTCGGCGTACCTTTTGCTTGAGAAGCTCGAGACGCGCGGCGTGGTGGGCGCCGACAGCTCCTTGGGCTCTTCAGTGACAGTCGCGGGGATATGCTCCTTTCCGAGAATGGTTCGTGCCTTTCCTTCGCGGCAGGCAGCGGCTCCGCTGAGTGGCCATTCAAGGCTGTCGCTCTTGAGAGCTTTGTAGGCTGCTCGCTTCTCAGCCGCAGGACGCTTGACGTATTCGTCACGGTACTCGCCGAAAAAGACAAAGTCGACGTTAGGAACGGTAAAAGTCAGCTTTCTGGAGCTTCTACGCCTTGGGCTGCTCGATTGACCTCTTGCGGGCGGCATGGAAGCCTCTTGAGGTGCCTCCGAGGTCAAATCCACAAGCAAGGAAATACGCTGGACATGGAAGCCCGCAGCAATTCTCGGCAGTCGTCGAAGACGCTCAATGTCGGTCTTGGGGCGAGGAGGTTCTTCGATGCCAATTTGCTGCCTTTTCGTCTGCCTTCTGCGGCTAAACTCGCTTGCGATCGGAATCAAGGCAGTGATATCGGCCACGGAGACGTCGGTTTCAACGCCACCCACCGCAGCCTCGACGGCGGCGGCATGCTCGTTCGGATCGCCAGCCAGGAGAAGACGTGCGGCTTCAGGACAGGCTGCAAACAGTCCGAAGGGAGTCCAAGAAGATCTCGCGACGATAGAAATGTCGCCAATGGAAAGAAGTCGAGAGGCGTGACTGCGTCCGCGTGTCCCACAGTGCACATCAAAGCTTGCGAGGCTCAAGTCGGCGAGGAAGGTGCGTCGATGTTCGATGCCCTTTGTTCCTCGCGGTACAGCTTTATGACGATCTCGATTCTGCGACTTCTTGCCGTCGCCACCTTTCTTTTCGCGGGAGCCGTTGCTCCAGAGCGGTCTGCTGGAGACCCCACAAGTGCCCAGCCATCTACGATGCAGATCGTCCTTTGGATCACTGTCTTTGAGCTCGAAGTTGAAGCCAGCGAGGGCAATGGCAAGATCCCTGGATGGTAGCGGAGAGTCCTCCCCGGACGCGTCCTCGGAGCTAGCAGCGCAAAGAGCAACAGATGACAAGAGGGCATCCGAAGAGGCGGTCACGCGTACGGATGGCAGAGAGAGTGCCACCGAAGACACGATGCGCAGGGCATTGGCCGATGCTGAAGGCCTCTGCTGTACGAGATGCTTGGATAGGACTGAACGCTGGTCATCGGAGATACCGTGCTCGGTAGGCGCCCAACCGGTCCTTCGCGCTTTGCGCTCTTCGAGAACGCACATGACCCTGTGTGCGGCATCCAGTCCGAGGGTGGCGCTTCCAAGCACCAATTTGGTCGCCAGAGTGCGGTCGCCTCCGAGTGCAAAGTTGGATCCCACCAGCAGACTTGCGGTGAGCTCGGTAAGACCACTGATGGACACGATTCTGGCAGAAGATGGGATGGTTTGAAGCTGATGTGGCAACACGCCATTGTCGAGATGCTGTCGCGTCCAGCCAGAATCGGCGTGGAAATCCGACTCCGTCAAAGGCTCGAGGGCCCAATCTGCCCAACGATCGGCAAAACCTCGCAACGAACCATGTGACATCTTGGACAAGCGGGATGCACTGTTGCTACGCTTGCGCGTTGGACGCGATGGGCGACAGGGCCAGTCGAGACTGTCGTCGTTGGTAGAGGTAAGCTGTTGCGTTGCATCCGGTTCAGCATCCGACTGGCTTGGGGACAAGACACCACGATCTGGGCGTGCCTGGGGCGACAGTGGTGTAGATGGCCTCGAGGAAGGGGCTGTGCTATTTCGACGCGAGCCAAAGCCACGTCGATATTTGGGTGTTGTCTCTGGCTTAAAACTGGCTTCAAAGAGGTCGATGCTATCGATGCGGAGGTGAGCTGTTACGTTGCTGGGTGACATGCCAGCCACGAGATAGCTGGCTGCTCCACGGGCACCGGAGCCCATCCTAGTGGGCATCATACGCATGGCCTCGAAGAAATGCCCCAGACTTGGTGGGCGGCGAAAGTAGTAGGAAGCCCGAGCCGGATCATCAGCCTGCGCGGCGTGCTGAGGCGCTTTGGAATTTCGAGGATCAGTGGAGGGCGAGTCTGGTGACATGGAAAAGGTGAGGCCAGCTCGTCCGATGCGGGCTACTGCCTCGGCTTCTTGGAGGTAGATTTCGATACGGTCGACCTCGATCGAGACGAGGGAGGTGAGGACGGGAAGACTAGAGGTGAGGATGAAGAGGGCGGCTCGAAAGGCTCGAAGGATGAAGCTTCTCAAGGCGGGCACGGCGGAGAAGCGGAACCAGGATGCCAGGCCAAGTACGGAATGTATGGACATGAGACCTGCTTGTTGGAAAGTGAAGTACAAGCCAGAGGCTTGTGGCTGTTGCGTTGGGACCATGCGCCGGGCTTTGTCTTGCCTGTCTGAATCTGGATAGACCGAGTGCAGCGATTGAGCCGACTTGTTTGTGTGGGCAAAGAGGGTCTTTGATTCTGACGAGGGTGACATGGGAGGACTGCTCATGAGTCGCTGCAGCCTGAGCTCCTCCTGTTGCTCCAATGTTAAGGACTCGGCTGCGGAGGCGTCTTGAGAGTCAGAGGCTGAGGAAGAAACTTTAGACTTGTGCGCATCTTGCTGAGATCGTGGCAGACGCACGCCGACACCCTGGACGTGCAGGGTGATGATGGCACCACTCTTGCGAGGTACGACACTTTGGTGGTCTTTTGTCCTGCAGAGGAAGTAGGGAAGGTGGTAGGAAGCGTAGACTCTTTGTATCTTGACCTCGAGCTGGTTCTCGTTTCTTGAGAAAGCGGCCGAGTCATTGTGGAAGCCTTTGGATCGGTACTCGATGCCACGGATACCTCTTATGCCTGCTCTCTTGATACGAAGCTTGCCACGGAACAAGATGCGGGGTAGACGGGGCAAGAGCGAGCGGAAGAAGATGGCTGTGATGCAAAGGCCTACAAGAAAAGCCCACAAAAATCTCCAAAGGCTGGGGAAGGCCGATGCTGCCATGTTTGGTGGTGGAGCAGCGCTTGGTATGTCGGAAGCTGATGACATGGTGTGCAGTTGGCGCAGATCTCTCGGTAGCAAGCTGAGAGAACGTGACTCTACAAACAGCTTTGATCGGCCATGATGATCCTGATGCTCTATTTCTAATGTTGCTTAGAATGAGGACAATGGGCGGAGTCGAAGCACGTCAGGGGTATGTGCGCGTGGTGACGAATGTAGGAAGGGTGAGGCAGCTGTTTGGAGGCAGTGATGAAAGCAGAGAGGTAATAGCTGTTGGGAGGTTGGCAGAGGTGAGGCCCCGAAAGAGGTTGAAGAAGCGAAGCGAAGGGTTGTGATGGTGCTGCAGGATGGTGTGGGACGTGCTTGTGCTTGGACTTGACCGGAATTCCAACCAAATTTATTGAAATGCTTACTCTGCCTAGCGCTGCTATAGCTACAAAGCGGCCTTAGCCGGATACGCCTTTGGATGCACATGTCGATTCAGCAGTCTCAAGTCATTGCTCACGAATCACAACATGGCGGCGGCTGTCCACGACACGTTGAAAGAGGGAAGCTGAAAGATCGAACGTTTGTCGTGACCCATAGGACCATGCAACGCCGTCCAACCTGACGGTCCGTGAATATGCGAATCTGAGAAATGTGGAGTGTTTTCATTAAGAGGAGAGAGATGCGCGTAAGCTCAAGCTGCATCCCCCACCAAGTTCCGACACGTATGGGTGCATGACAGTGTGACGCTGCTTACTGTGCCAACCAAACGGCCCGAGAAAAAAGACAAAGAGACCCTTGCTTGCTCGCCAGCTTAACATTGCTAAGCAGACACCACATGGTTAGTTTTGAGACTTCATTTCGGACATGACCACCATGGCCATGGCACTCTTGAGAAGGAAAAAAGGCAGCTGCGCTCTCCGCCTGGTCATGCTGGGATTCGAACCCAGGTAGCCAGAACCTTTCAAAGTCATATGTTGACAGTGCTCTCATATGATTCAAAATCTGGAATGCTTTGACCACTACATCACACGACCGCCATGTTGGCTTCGCAGCCAACTATTTCCGTCACATAGCCTCCGCACCTCTCTTCCTTTGCTATTTTCTCGGATCTCGGAAATTCGAATAGTGTGGAGGAAAAAGGTCCTCTCCCCGATCCTGTCCTGTCAACCACCTCGCTTGCCATTGCCAACACTCACCATGTCCGATACTACGACAAGCAGCAGCAAGAGGGATGAGCTGCAGCATCAGTTGCAGACGCTCAATGTGCTGGAATCCGAACTCAAGTCTCTCAAGTCGAATGCTGTGAGTAGTCTGTGGACTAGCAGCAACCTATTTGCCTAGTATTCCAGACCATTGACTATTCTCTCTACTCGCCATAACGGCAGAAGGTGTACAGTGCTATCCCCACCTCGCTTGAAGCACCACTGATATCGCACGCACATGGTCAGAAGGCCCTTTTTCCAAACCTAGATGCCAAGTCGGCGCTAGAAGATGTCCAGCGTAAGTCGATCAGCGGGCTCTATCTGCAAACATTGTTCCCACCCAAACACTGACACTCATCCTCTACCTTCAATATTCTCGGTGGCATTTTCAGGGCAAAGGAAGGTGCTGCTAGCCAACCTCCAAGAGTTGGAACAGTAAGAGTAAAAGTCAATGCCCCAGAGAGCCATCTTTCATCTTTGCGATTTAGAGTGATGATAGCCTAGAGTGTGTGGTTTGAGCCTTGCAATTTCTCGCACATGAGGATGTGCCGATTTGTTGACCAGATCGTATAAATCGAGATAATTTCATTGTTCAAAACGTGGAGCGAGGAAGAGATGTAGCGGTTGCTTCGACTGTGCTCATCGCGCAGCTTTTCAAAAAGGAAACCGCCTTTACCCGCCATTTCACGGCTTTACTGCCAGAACGCGGGGGGACAACTACACAGCCTGAGAGCCCGGACGAGATCTCAGATTCATCATCATTTGCACCACTACTATCACCACGATCCCCACCATCTGTACTCTGTAGTTTACTTCCCCGGAAGGCCTTTCCGTCTCACTTTTTACCCATGTATCGGCAGCTTCCGAATCTAGGCTTGCGCACTCGCTCGGCGTTTCCGACGACGCAGCTGAGTTCGGGTCGTGCACTTTCGATTGTCACATCGCGCCGTGTGGTTTCTCATCGCAACAACTACGCCGCTCACTCTTTCCACACAAGCACAAGACTCGGTCTTCGATCTTCTTCAACGATAAAGGCAGAATCAGCCGCTAAACCTGCACAAGCTTCCTCGTCGGCATCATCCGCCGCTTCCACTTCCTCGAGCAGCTACTCTGATGGCGGTCCCGCTACTCCCGGAGTAACGACCGACTCCAAGTCGCGCTCCGTCTACATCACTTGGGCAAGCGGCATCACAAGCAAGTTTCACAACATTTGGCTGCGAGATCACTGTCGCTGTCCGCAGTGCTACCATCCCACCACAAAGCAACGTCTCCTCAACACTTTCGAGATTGCTCCCGACGCCGAACCCATCTCTGCAGAGGCCACCACCGAAGGATTGCTAGTTCATTGGCCACTGCTTCCATCTGAACGTGCAGCAACTGCTCCTCCTTCTGCTCCTCCTTCTTCCTCCAGCTCGAGCTCCGCCGAAGCCTCGTCATCAGACGCAGCCAACTCGTCCCCGACAGCACACCACCCTTCGCTGTACCCATGGCGATGGCTCATGCGCAACTCGTACTCTCCCGTCCTCTCCGACCCTATCACAGCTTCCAACGATGACACGGGGCTCAAGGGTATCGAGAAGGTGCTCTGGGGCAAGGGCATCGGATCAGCACCACCCACCGTCAAGTTTGACGAAGTCATGCAGAGCGAGCAGGGCGTCCTCAAATGGGTCACCAAGATTGCCCAGTACGGCTTTGCCTTTGTCTCTGGTGTACCACCCACCCCTACCGATACCGAGGCTCTTATTCGCCGCATCGCATTCATCCGTGAAACCCATTACGGTGGCTTTTGGGATTTCACTTCTGACCTCGCACACGGCGATACCGCTTACACGGATCTCGCCTTACAAGCCCACACCGACACAACCTATTTCACCGACCCTGCCGGTCTTCAAATGTTCCATCTGCTCAGTCATACCGCCAGCAAAAGCTCGACCGCTACAGGCTCGTCCAACTCTAGCTCCTCTGCATCCAAAGGACCTAGCGGAGGTGAATCCCTCCTAGTGGACGGCTTCCTCGCCGCCGCCGTATTGAAAGACGTCCATCCAGACGCCTACGAGACCCTCTCTCGCGTTCGCATCCGCACCCACTCCGCCGGAGACGAAAACACAATGATCCGTCCGCTCCTCGACGGCGGCTACCCCATCCTACAGCACGATGAAGCCACCGGAGAACTGGTGTTGGTCAGGTACAACAACGACGACCGCTCCGTACTTCGCGTCGACGCCGAAGAAGTAGAACCCTTCTACGACGCCCTGCGCAAGTGGAACGAGATCCTCACCAATCCAGAGGGCGAATACTGGGTCCAGTTGAAATCCGGCACTGCGCTCATCTTTGACAATCATCGAGTCTTGCATGGCCGATCGGCATTTGTCGGCAATAGGAGGTTGTGCGGTGCCTACATTAACCACGACGATTACCGCAGCAGACTAGCGGTGCTCCGATCGCAGTTTGCAGAAAACCGAAGCGGCAGAGGAGTATGGGATGATGGTCTCTAAATCTCCATTCCCTCGATACATGGCATAGCAAAAGTATTCTGTACAAGTCACAAGTCACAAATGCATACAACTTTGCAACAACTTTTTTTTTTTTTTTTTTTTTTTTTTTCTTTGCTGAATTCCATTGTACGACCATTAAAACTGTCACTTGGGCTAACGACAGTTTCCGGTATGTTTTTCATACAGGTTTGTGTGGGGAAAGACGTAGATCTACTGTGATACCTATACTGTAGAGTATATTTTTTGTGTCATGGTTTTTAACAGGGGGAAGAGCAATCAGCGTGTGCAGTGGGCAGTGTGTATGTATGATAAGTGGATGCGAGTTGGGGGAGATACAAAACACTCACAAACAACAACACCCACACCAACTCAAAATCACACATACACCAAACACCAACAAAACAGAAAAGAAAAAACCATCAAGATATATGCAAACCAAAAACCAAAACCAAACTAAAACTACAAACGAACCAAGATCAACACGATGCAAGAGAGAATAAAATAGTACAACCCTGGCCGAACCGAAACCGTATGACAAAAAAAACAAAGAATGAGCGTAGCGAGAAAAGAGTGTATAAAGTGAAATCGAAGGTGAAACGGGGAGGGACAGGGGAAACTTTAGCAAGCTGCAAAGACTGGTCATTCTCCACCGGCGCTGGCGCTGGTGGCGGTTCGCTTTCGGAGGGCGGTAAGTTCGTGTCTAAGCCTTCGGTTGGTGTTGTGAAGCTTTTGCATTTCGATTAGCCAGCTTCCGCTGTGGAAGCCTGTCAACTCGCTAAAGACGGTATTGGCGGCATCGTTGGCGGTCATGACTGGGAAGCTTGTACCGTTTGCACGCAGAAGAGAACCGCTGAGAGAGCCGGAACCTTCCTGGGCTTCCTGCTGCTCTCGATCGGATGCCTTTCGCTTTGCTGGGATCGAAGGCTGCGCTGTCGCCGACAATAGGGACGATGACGAGGCCGGAGTGGTAGCGGCGCTGTTGGAAGGCGGCAATGTAGATGCAGGTTGCTGTTGCACATGCACAAAGGAAACCGAGTTCGACCTGCCGTCCGAAGTCCAGGGGTAGACAGTGAGCTTGACGGGAGCCTTATGCGCCGAATTCTCGCTCTCGTAGTGGTCCTGGACCGAGATGCAACGTCCACAGCGAAGAGCGTCGAGCAAGTCGGATGAGCTTGTAACCATTGGCAAATCGCGCACGTGTCGACCAAGAAGGTTGACGTCCTCGATCCCCAAGATTTGCTGAATGGGACCGGTCGAGCCGAGGAAAATACCATTGTGCGAGATCTTGACCCATGCCGACAACTCTAAGGAGAGCAAGTCTTCACGTACATCGTTCCATGGCAACATGGGGATGGGATGAGGACGACCAGAGCAGACGACCACCTTGCGGTGCTTGGGAGGGTCCACTGAAACACGGCCTGTAGTTTCGATCAGGCTGAAGGTACCGTTCTTGCAAGCCATGCGCGTGATGAGGTCGACACGACGGTTCGCCTTGACTGCAGTAGTGTTCGCGGCATCCGAACCTTCATCGTCACCATTGGGCAGCGTGATGGCCTCCTTGAGCTCGCGAGAGAAGGGTCCGATGTCGGCGGGATGGCTAAAGTCGGCAAGCGGACGACCGATGATCTCCTCGGGATGGAAACCAAGGATGCGCTGCACCGAGGGAGACATGTAGAGCACAGTACCCTTGAGCGAAAGCACAAAGACAAGATCATGCGAGTTGGCGACAATGGCATCGCTCCAAGTGTCAGCATCATCTGCCACAGCAGGAAGTCCTGCGACGTGTGTCGCTGACAAGTCGGCGCCGCCGATGGAGGCACGGTGAGGACGACGCTGCTTGGGCAGTGGAGTCTTGGGCGTCTCGGGGGAAGAACCGAGGGGTGGCAGGATCGGGTCAGGGGCCGAGTTCTGTCGTCGACGACCTTTGGCAGCAGGTCGAGGGGTCTGTGCCGCCTGTTCAGTCTGGGCATCGATCAAGTTGGAGCCGGAAGATTGTTCCATGTGGCTCAAACGACGTCGCTGCTGGATGGTCAAACCCTTGTTCTGACCCAGCATCGAAGCACTTCGATCGTTTGAGAGCGCATCGGGACGACCGATGGCGTCGACATTGAGGACAGATCGGCTGAGGCTCGAAGCGAGTGATCGAGGACCGGGATGACCTGCGTTGATGATGGTGCTGGTCTTGACAAGGTCGGCGAGGTGCTGAGCATGATCGGAAGCAATGTTGGTGTGATAGCCCGTCAAAGTGTTGTTTGGGATGCAAGGAGAGGCCTGAGAGGCGAGACTAGCGGGGCTGAGCTGGGGCGTAGAGCCAATGTCCTTGGGTTGGTCGTTGAACTCCATCATGTCGTCAAAAGGCAAGCCGGGGGGGATGGAACCAAGAGGGTGAACCATGTCGCCCTGCAGACTTTGCGCATCAGAAGGTGTCTGGGTGCTACCGTTGGACAAGCTAGGAGGCATGCCTTCGGAAAGCATGGGATACATGCTCGAGAGGCTCGAGGTCGGGGTGGGGACGGCGGCAGCAAAGTCGGAAGGGAGAGACCAGGCGTTGCTGGGCTTAGTGGGATCGGCTTGGTCGTGATAGAAGGAAGCGAGACCAGGCGACACACCGAGCGGAGCCGAGGGCGACAGACCAAAGATGGAGGCGTTGTCACTGAGAGAGCGGTTGACCGAGCCTGGCCAGCTGTTGGCGAACGCGCCAGAGTTGATGGTGTTGGAATCATCGTACGAGGTGGCAGAGGGGTCGGTGAAGAGCGAGTTGAGCCTTTTTTCGGTGTCAACATCGAGCGGACTAACGTCGGCCCAGTTGAACTGCATTGTGGGAGTAGCTGCCATTGTTGTAAAGTTGAAAGGCAGATGCGATGATACTGATACTGAGAGAGACAAGCAATCGATCAAGTTGCTAGGCTACAATCCAGGAGTTGAGCTGGTGTGCGATGATGAGGTGTGAAGAGCGGGATAAGCTATGTTGGTCGAGTGCAGGATGGTGCAAAGAAGATCGAACAGTGAAGGGCGAGAAAGGCCTTGTTGTTGTGCGGATATTGGCCTGAATGGAGGCGACTGATCCTGGTGTCGATAAATTACCACAAGGTTGCGAGGACTGAAAGCCAAGTGGTGGCTTTGAAGCAGATGTATGCTGTGGTTGCAGAAGAGTGCTGTTGATGTGTTATCAATTGAGTAAAGTCGGACTGAATGGAGTCCTATGTAGATTGAGGATGCAGCGGTATGAATCCGCTATGATGTCTCGAGAGAGAGACGACGATTTGGTCGAGAGTGGTCGACACTTGGTGACGGGGAGATAGGACGAGATCGAGGGTGGTTTGGTGGTGAGACGGTAAGGAGGAGAGGAGCAGAGTGAATCAATAATATAAGTTGGGCTGAGAGCGTACCTCTGGAGATATCTTTGTGTGATTCGGTGGGCAATCGGCGTATGATGCACAAGAGCAGTGTCAAAAGCCTCTGCACGTTTGGGCGAGACAAGAGAGGGTGGCCAAAAAGGGTTCATCAGGGCTTTCTTCAGAGTGGCAAAAATGAATCCGGAGAGAGAAACCGGCACTGGAGCGGTGTTGCGCGGGCCAAGTCGTGGAAATTGACGTGCACAGGGCGCAACAAGAAACAACGGATTCCGGCTGCGCGGGGCGAGAGGCACAAAACCAGAGACTCGTGTGGATAAGGTGCAACACGCCAGAGGAATGTGTCAAATGTCAAAATGTCACAGCTAAAGTGCCCTTTTATCGGGTTCACTCCGTCTCTCTCGCTTTGTCCAACACACACACAAACACACATGCATACTTTCTTCGACCGACTCAAAGCGCACCTTCGCTTCCACACCACACTCCAGTAAGTCACTCTGTAGAAAGATGCAGCTGAAATTGGCAGCTGGACACACACACACACACACACACACAAAGTTTTTTAGACTGTGGCAAGAGAAGCGTTGTTTTTTTTTTTTTTTTTTTTTTTTTTTTTGTTTTTTTTTTGCGCGCGCATGCTTACTCGGCATACCAACCACCACCACAGTGACTTCTTGTCTCCTCGTCTATACTGTAGCGATAGCTTCTTTCTCTCTTGTGCAGCTACTGTATGACTGAGCGCAGGAGAGGTCGGCAACGGAACGTGTGGTTGAGCTTTTTTAACCCTAAGCTTGCAGAGATGGGCCAGCCGAGAAGAAGTTTCTTAAAAACGCATTTTGACGGATATTGAGCCGCTGCTAGAGACAAAAGCCTTCTTCGCTTCTCCTTCACAGTGTAGCGCGAGCCCTATACAGTCGCGCCAGTCTCATTTTTCGGTCAACCCGCGCCGTTATTTCCTTGACCTTCGAGAGATTACACTCTATTCCTGGTAAGGTTTCGCAGCTATGGACTTCGGCTTGATGACATGCGTCTAGCAGTACACTCGCTTGTGGGTTGGGGTTTCATTATAGCAGAGGCGACCTTCCCTAGCAGGCTTGCGGTGCCGCACCTTGTTTTCCTGGACTGCGGCACGGCAATGCAAAAGAAAGCGTGTCTTGTTGTGACTGCAGATCCTCATCATCATCATCTTCTTTCCCACCTCGCGTCACAGAAAAGAAAGGAGGATGACGTTGGATCGCTTCTGTCTAGTAATGGATCGTCCCTTTTGGGCTCATGAAAAGCCAGAGCACCCCAGAAATAGGCCAAGCGAAAATCTTCTCATGTTTGCTGCACCATTCTCTGCATTCAACGGCAAACATTTTTCATGCCGCCCACGCCCACACTTATATCCTCAACTTTATTTGCAAGATATGAAACCTTTCTCTCTTGCAGCGTTGCATACTTCACGCTGCGGATACGACCGAGAGGTGTTCATATGAAGGAGTTGCACAGCTGTACAGTATGAAAGGGGGACAACGAATGAACGCCGAGTCCGCCGAAACGAGTTGGCGTAAAGCCATATTGAGTCATGATTTTTTAATTTTTTAATTTTTTTTTTTTTTTTTCACAAGGCAACCCAGAGAAGAAGGAAAAGGAAATCTCGGAAAACACAAGACACAAATTTCCACGCTCACTCGTCATGCTACAGTATGCTTTACCCTCAACTCCGCATACAACACGCGCACTTTCATTTGATTTCATTCCAATCAAACTCTTCCCGCTTCTCGCACGGCTCCGACTCTTGTCCGATCTTTCTTGGCACAACACACAGAGTGTCGGACATCCACGGCGCTCTACCTTCAGTAATGACATACAGTAGACATATTGAAATGATAGCAGTCGAATTGACCTATCT
The DNA here is from genome assembly GCA_900323505.1 of Ustilago trichophora. NCBI lineage: Eukaryota > Fungi > Basidiomycota > Ustilaginomycetes > Ustilaginales > Ustilaginaceae > Ustilago > Ustilago trichophora. The sequence continues at coordinate 767,967 of OOIN01000016.1, read as the reverse complement.
CTTGGTTTTTTTTTCATTGTGTGGCGTTACTCTGTACTCTAATCCAGCCACTCCGACAAGTATTGAATTGTTGGTCATGTGCAAATTTTTTTCCCACATATTGCTTCCGTTAGAGAGGACGGATCCGGGGATCATCTCTTGGTAGCACTTCTACGTCTGACTCGCAGATCCCGTGCGAATCCATTGTAGCGCGGGTCAGAAAGCATATCTCTCTCTCTCTCTCTCTCTCTCTCTCTCTCTCGTCGGGGAGGGAAAACGAGGATTGATATTTGGATCATCCATCCCGAGCGATAGAGTTGCTTCTGCTGGCGCTGGTGGTGCTGCCAAGAAGAGCACGCAAGGCAAGTGACGGGTGTTGCGTCCATGCGCACAAACAAAAGTGTGGACGGACCTTTTCTTATGGTACCTCACGCACAAACAACGACCCCAAAATTGAACTCTGCTGGTACTCCCTGTCAGGGGGAGCGAGAAGTGTACCTGTAGACCCTGGGGTCCATTCGAGTTTATTTGCCTGATGTCGGGCCCGTGTGTGCGAGTGTTGCGCGCGTCACGATGTTCTCACGCTATCTTCACAACCATCCCCCTTTCCTCCTCCTCACCTTAAGTAAGTTACTGTATTCACTCACGCGCAGAATGTCCAGCAACAAAACGTGCAAAGGAGGTAACGAGATCTAAAATATAGCCGAAGTGAACTACATCCAGTACAGTACTTTTGGACAGGTACTGTACTGCACCGTAGAAAGGATTATAGCGACGAGAGTATCACAACATCCGCGCCAAACCCTGAGTCTTATCCGCGACTGAGCTTTCTCTCACCTCTTCTCCCTCTATCTCTTTGCGTTATCAACATCGACACAAAGCACAACCGTACAGTACAACCCACCCTCGAACAACAGCGTGGAAAAATCCTCAACAATGCAATTCTACATGAAACCTTACTTCTAACTTGCCGAGCAAATCTTAATCCTCATGCATCTATTACCTTCCATTCGACATAGACTCTACTGTAGAGCTTAGGTTCGAGTGCATCCTCGGCGACTTGACCATCTCCAAGAGTGCTTGAGCCAAAACTTGAAACACCGTCGTTCGAGACAGCACAAGCGACATCCAGCAGCAGATGCTCGATTCTTTTTTCCCTGTCGGATCGTTCCTTCGCACAACTCCAACTTTCGGTCCGCTTCCGACAGCAGTGTCACATCTTGAAAACATCGCGCTTGACTTGAGGGAAATCATATTACTGAAACCATTGAAACCATACAAACTACCACAAAAGAATCACTTGGACAAAGGTATCAAATAAAAGATGTGTGAGCTCTCACAACTTCCTACGCTTGCTACCACTGACCCGAGTCTCGGTCCCTGCCTCGTCGTCATCCTCATCCAAGTTGAGAGATCCAGCTTCGGAAGCTGGCATCTCGACGTCAATGTCTGACAGCTGATCGCTGCGCGGTGCGATGATGCTGATTTCTTCCTCGTTCTCTGCCTCCTCCTCCTCCTCCTCCTCGGCTTCCTGTGGGCGGTCTCGCTTTTGCGAGCTTCGCACGGGCGTGGGAAGGATACGCTCTCCACGAGCTGGCAGTCCATCGTCGTCTTCCGACAGCTCTCCTCCGCTGTCCGAGATGTCACCACGGCTGGCACTGTTGTTCTTGCGAGTAGAGGCGGTTGTATCGCCCTTTGCCATTGCCGGTGCGAAGAGGGCACTCTTGGCTGCGATCTTGAGCAGTCTCTTCTCGTACGAACGGTGGGCGTCCCACGCCTTCGAGGTAGGAGGAATCTGGACGTTGGCAGCACGGTAGGCTCGATCCATGGCACTCTTGATCTTGACTGCATCCGTTGGTGTGGCCGTGATGAGCAGATTCGCCATGCCCTTGTACAGGGCGGGCATCTTTTGTCGCACCTTTTTGTTGCCGTTGCGTTCCGCTGCAGCCACCTTTTGGGCAATGTGCTCGCTCGCCCTGCTGTGCAGCGAAATGAGGCAGCGAGCGTCAATCTTGCGCAGAGCGGTGAAGCCAGCACCTCGCACCACGAGCGCGTTGGCAAGCTGTCGAGACAAGGATACGAAACGTGCTTCACCCTCAGCATCGCCAGTGTCCAGATACAGCTCGAAAGCTTCGCGAAGCGAGTCCCAGATGGAGCTCTCGACGATCACGGCTCGATTGTAGCCACCAAAGATGGCTTCTTCTTTGAGAACCTCTACCAGCGCCTTGCAGCACGAATCGTAGATGGCGCCGAGACGGCCGAAGTGAATGAGAACCACGGTCGAATACTTGGCATCGATGGTGCCGACGCGGACGGCAGAGACAAATGTACTGATAGCGGAGCAGAATGTATGCTCAGCCTGCAGCTGCGCCTGATTCGGACGGTCGGCTTCTTCGGACGCAGCGCCGTTCCGTGCTTTAGCATTCGCCACCGATTTCTTCGCTTTCTTATTCTTGCCTCCTCGGATGCGCGAGGCCTTGGGTGTAGCATCGGCATCCTCTTCTTCGTCTTCGTCCTCGCCCTCTTCATCGTCACCTTCCTCGTCATCAGAGCCGTCGCGGGTCGCGTCTCCAGCACCGTTGGCCTCCTTTTCGACGATACCTGACTTTTCGATGTAGCGTTCGATCTCGGCCTGAATGAATTGAGAGCAGTGCTGCTGGACGTCAGTGCTGCACTGCAGACCCAGGATTGCAGGTAGCTGTGGACCAGAGCGACGTTGAGCAGCGTCACCCTCCGCCGGCGCATTTGAAGAGTCATCGGCTGCCGCAGCTGCGGCGGGGGTTTCCAACGGAGTAGCGGCATAAAGCATGTGGATCGTCGCAAGCATCTCAAAGGCGATGCGCTGAACGCCGTTGCACGCCTGTGACTGAGTACTGGCCACAAACTCCTCGAGCAAGCTGAGCACCGTGGTACGCTTGCTCAACAGATCTTCTGCTACTGCGGTCTGCGATCCCGCGTCGGAAACAACGACCTGGCGTGTCTTCCACATGATATAAAGCGACAGCGTTGCAATGGCGTCACAAACGAGAGACTCCTCTTCCGAGTAAGCGAGTCGTCCTCGTCCAGCAATGCCGAGCACGATCTCCCAGCCGCTGGTAGCTTGCCCGCCTTCATCGTCCTCGAGTGCATCGCTCGTGTTGCAGACCTGGCTGACAAGGTGAAGTCGGAGCATGTTAGCTGCCAGCAGATGAACCTCATCCTCACTGAAGCCAGCTGTCTCGACGTCTCGGTCGCTGACGGTCTCGCGGAGAGATGAGACAAGGGATTCTTCAAGCGCAGAGAGCTTGGTGTTGTTGATGGTGGATTGCGATGTCGTGGCCACCATTTTCTGCAATGTCCTGACGCCATGCTGAAGCACAAGGGGCTCGACGTGGCGCTGAATCTGAGTAGAAACGTCATCCCAAAGCGCTTCGAAGGCAGTGGTTTCTTGAAGCTCGGTGTACATCTCGAGATCCATGACTTGGGGCAAAAGCAAGAGGTCGGCGATCCGTGGAGCGTCGGTGCGGTACTTGGCGAGAAGCTTGGGGAGCGCCGCGATCATGGCTCGAGTGACGTCTTCCTTGGTGTTGTCGTCTTCATCGTCGATCAGCTCAGCACCGGCGTACGTCTTGCGCAAGATGGCAACCAAGGCCTCGACCAGGATGGCTTCCTCTTCCGTCTCGAGGCGGTAGACAGCAGGAGCAGCATTCTCTTTCGCTGCACTGGCCTTGCCTCGACCGGCCGCGGCCTTGTCCGAGTGGTCGAGCAAAAGCAAGTCGATGAGCGGCTTCCAGTGCTGCATATCTTCCATCGCATCCCATAGTGCCTCGACTGCCATTCCAATACGGCCCTCCTTGGCGCCGTCGATGACCAGAGTGAGTTCATCGGCAGTATCGCGCTCGGTGCCACTTGCAGTTGCGGAATCCCGAGCATCGAGGCGGTGACCGTACTTGACGAGAAGTTCAGCGAGGCACTTGAAGCGAAGCTTGGCCTGTTGTTGCTGCTGCTCTTCTGCCTGCTTGCCTTTCTTTTTGGAGGCGTCCGAGAGAGCTCCGAGCTCGCTTGCGCCATCGCTGACCATCTCATCGAGGATGTTGGCGAGGAAGCTGGCGACAGCGTTGCGGATGCGTGGCTCGACGTCGAAAATGTGAGTGGCCAGCAAGTCGCGCTGTTCATCCTCCAAAAGATCGTGCTTGTCGATCATGACGAGAACATTGATGGTGGCGATACGGACGCCGAGTTCGACATCTCCAGTGGCCATCTGTACGAGGCGGCCCTTGAACATTTCGGTAAAGTGGCGGATGGAGCTGACAAAATTGTCGCGGGTATAGAGACCGGACATGGCTTGCACTGCGGCCATGCGGACGTTGGCATCGACATCGGAAAGAACCCAGCCAATGTAGCGGAAGTAGGAGCTTTGCAGGTACTGAGTAGGGTATTTCTTCATCCAGGAGCCAAGCGCTTCGACGCACTCGGAACGAATCCCGGCATCGAAATCGCGGAAACGATGGACAAAGACCGAGTTGATGAACTCGTTGATGTACTCTTCGATTCGTGCCTTGAGTTTGCGCGACTCGACCACTTTTGATTCGAGATCCTTTAGACGGCTCTTGTCGGCACGCGCCTTCTTTTTTTCGGCGTCTCGCTGTTTTGTTGCAGTGGAAAGGTCCTTGGTAGCCTGCGCGTTGACCTCGTTGAAGGCCGAGATGGTCCATAGCGCGATGACGGTCGCAGTATGACGGAAAGAGCGGAGCGAGGAGGAAGACATGGCCGAGACCCAAGCCTGGTAGGGCTCCATGAAGCCGTCGGAAGTTAACACTTCGGCATCGTATGCGCTCATGACGAGACGTTGGAGAAACTCGTTGAGCGACTTGCGGAACGACTTGAAGGTCTTGCTCCTGGAGATGATGGGATAGGAAGGGATGGGCTGCTTTTTGAAGACCTCTTGCAACTCTTCGAGGTTGTCGACGACGTTGTCAATATCGATGACTTGATTCTCGTCGACGCTGCCATTGCAGCCGCAAGCGCGGATGACAAAGTTGACAAGTTCAGCCAGAGCGCGACCCTGATGATCCGAGAATGAAACCACCCAATCCTCGGCGTTGGACTGCAATGCTGAATTGGGATCCTTGACGGCGTTGAAGATGTCGTTGTCGTCATTGATGGGAAGCTCGTCTCTGCTGGCAGCGGCGCGGGATCTGGCGGCAGAGGGAGTGGCAGCATTGGCGGCGGCTCTGGATCTGGACGGACCTGAACGCTTTCTGGTGGAACGTGGCGTCTTTGTTGCAGCATTTCTGCTAGCTGCGGCGGATTTGCGGGCGCGTGGTGTGGTGTTGGTCGATCTTGATTTGGAGGAGGCTGCAGCGGAACGACGTGGTGCTTTCTTCTTGCGACTGGGGCCAAAGTCGGCGTCATTTTCATCGTCATCCTCTTCGATCTCTTCTTCGGAAGATTCCTCCTCCGCCTCCTCCTCTTCTTCGTCCTGCTGATCATCACTACCCTCGCCCTCTGAGGAAAGTTCAGTCAGAGAACCGTCAGAGTCGTTAGCGTCATTGGAGGGAGTGGAGGACTGTCTCGTGTTGGCAGCTTTGCGACTGCTGCCCGCTGCTGCGGCGCCGTTCCTCGATGTGGTTCGCGCCATGTTTGCGGGTGCGGTGTGTGAGATGCAACAAGGTTGTGAGGGTGAGCAGACGAATGAATGCGGGAGTTTGAATCAGTATGCCTCTCAGACCCTTGAGATTAGACGGGTGGTTCGCTTCACGGATGCGGCAAGCGGCGGTGGTTGGAGAGTGTGTCGGGAAGAATGTAAGTTCGTAGGCGATATCGTAGGAACAACAAGTGAAGAGGGACGGTAGCGGATCGATCGAGACGAAAGAGAGAGAGAGAGAGAAAGAGAGAGGTAGAGATCAAACTGATGATGGGAGCTGAGCATTTGATCGTCTCTGTCGCGCTTGAAGTGTTGGCTTTGCTGCGCGTGCCCTCTTTTTGAGAAAGTGTGCTTTCAGAAGGCACACGCAAAGAAAGCTCGAAGCTCGAAAGCCAAACCTTTCAGGCTAAGTCAAAGCTCTTTTCGCGTCGCGCTCGCGTTTCCAACACTTTGTCACTCTTTCGGAATTGCCGAAAGGATCGGGAAGAAGGATAGATCGGCTCCACTTTTGGATTTCAGGGCTGCACGGACGCATATGTTTGCTGGACCCTGACGCTGTCCTTGAACCAGAAGGTGTTCTTGCTTCTCGACACCATTACAGTATCAGCAACTAGACAGACTCGACGAAGCATATCAACTGATAGCTTAGCCGTCTCTGCTGGTGACTCGATATGTCGCTGCGTCAGCGTCCAACGACACAACCCTTTGCCAGTCGGACAACATCCGACAGTCCCTCGGAGCAGCCGACCGCACCTTCCAGCACACCTCCTTCGGCCACCATCCCGAACTCTGTCTCAACAAACCCCAACACAGCCACACGAACAATACCTCGCAAAGGCATACGACTCAACAAAGTTCTCGGCAGAATCGTACCCCTAATCCTCCTCGTCTACATATCCTACACTTATGACCTCGTCGTGCTGCGATATGCCTACCAACACCTGTACATTCAACAAAAACGAACTCTGCTTCCCGTCCTCTGGCTTCTACCTACGCACGGTCTGTTCTTCTGGTCTTTACGAGCCTACCTCAGAGTATTCTTTGCTCACAGTCCACCCCAAAGCAACACAAGCAGAGGCGGAGTTCTTGCGTGGCTACGAACTCGTCTCGGTGCTTCTTTCCCAGATCCAGACGCTGCACAGCTCGAAGAGCAACGAATGCTCAAGAAATCTCTTTCCACGCTCGCCCCCAATCTCGATATCTCGATAGAACTCTGCCAAGCCGACGGTCAACCCAGCCGCTGCTTTCGCGACCAATGCTCTGGCCGACCCAAACCTTTTCGCACCCGTCACTGCGGAGACTGCCGCACCTGTCGCGTTGGATTCGACCATCACTGTGCCTGGTTTGACAACGACGTTACTTCCCCCTCCACCCTCCGCTCCTTCATCTTTTTCCTCCTCTCCATCCCCCCACTGTACCTTCTCGGTCTTGGACCCCTGTTGCCATCTGCTTGGATGACGTTGAAACGCATCCACACCTTTGCAGCCACCGACACGGCCATTCAGCTAAAATGGTGGGGAAAGTGGTATAGCTGGATTGGTGGACCGGCGTTTCGGTGGATGGTAGGATTTGGTATCGCAGCCAACAGCTGGGCTGGCAGTGAAGTGGGAAAGTTGCCGCACCAATCTCCTCGGGCCCCAGTGCTGGTTGCGTTTGGGGCTGTGTTTGTGTTTGTCGCTACGGCGTTGGCGAGTTCGTCGCTGGTGCATTTGAAAAAGGGGTTGCTGACTGTCGATGTGGAACGGGCAAAAGCTTATAGAAAGCTGCAGAGACGGTTGGAGAAGGTGCAAAAGGAAAAGGATGCGAGGGTAGATGTGATTAAACAGAGGATGGAGGCTTTGGCTCCTACACAGCATTTCAAGGTGAGGACAACCGATATCAAGTCAGGGGAGACAAAGCAGCAGATTGTAGTGTTAAGCGTCGACCAAGGGTTGCTGGATCACGGTTCACTATGGACAAATATACGGCGCTTTCTGACAAGTGACAATCAGTTGAAGCCTGCCTGGACCATGTCGGACACAACGTTGCACAAGGTCCTGGAAAAGGCTTCCATACTTCCTCCAGCTCAATGACACCCTCCTTTCACACGGACAATACATCGATCAGTCGCACGCACAATACATGTACACACATACAGTATAGACCTCAATAAAGCGTATACTAGACCACTGTTGAATGTCTGTAAAATCATATTCCAGCATGAGAACCGTTCTGTTTAGCGCATGAATCTGCCCCTACCAGCTCCACCACCACCGCCATACTGCTGACCTGGGGGCGCTGGTCTCCTGCCACCCATACCTGGCATTGGCACATTGGCGCTTCTCAAACAATCCATGATATCCTCTGGTTTGAAAACGGGTCCGTCAAACAGGTTTGCGCTGGGAAGCATCTCCATGAATACCAGTACTGCGTCTGGATACTCTGTCGCGGTTTGGCTTGCAGCTTGCGAAGAAGGCGGAGCCGGACCTTTTCCAAATCCACCACCCGCGCCACCAGAGCTTGGGGCGGGGGATGCAGAATCGCGCTTGAACTTTTTGGTTGGAGGACCACCGCCTAGAGATGCAGCTGCGGCTGAAGCGACGCCGGGACGTGCCCAATTTCCAAAAGTGTCATCTTGGGCGCTATCGGCTGCCAGACGCTTCATCTCCTGCATCGTCCTACGTCGAGGGCCCTCATCGGAAGTGCCTTCTTTGGCCGCTTCCACCGCACGGTCTGCAGCACTACCACCAACGATCATCGGCTGAACACCCAAATCCCGCGGTCCAACCAGGTCTAGATCCATATACGAGTTCCTTGCCACAAATCGCTTGATTGCCTGTTCTTCCGGATACGTCTCGGCCAATCGACTTTCCAGCTTTTGAATAGCGACACTGTCACCAAAATTGTACTCGTACTTGGCCCATCGATCCCAAATCGGTCGTGCACGCTCCGGCGTAAAAGTGCCGATCACACGTTCGAACAAAGCTCGCGCATTGCTGTCGTCGTTCATCGAAATGAGAAAGTCGAGATAGCGCACTACGAAGGCCTCGTCGTTTCCGAAGGTCTTGAGCGCAAGTTCGAACACTTTGGTCGCAACAACGGGCTCTTTGGAACAGTGATATTCCATCAAGGCGCTTGCTTCGAAGATCTGCCATGTGCAGTGCGGGCTCTTGCGCGCTCGGCTGAATACGCTTCGTGCAGGACGGATGCCCTCGGTACGGCGGAGGAAGTGCATGTATTTGATCCAGACCAAGGAGCTGGCTTCTTTGAGACCTTCGATCTCGGGGTTGGCCTCGGCTGATAGAGCGTGCTTGCGAGCCTGCAGTTGCTCACCGGCTTTACGCTCTCGCTCGCGTTCTTCTCCGTCGACATCGACGTCTCCATCGCCCTCGTTGGCGCGGCGCGAGGCAGCTTGGGCTTTGGCCATTTCGGCTTCGGTATCGACGTTCTTGAGGTCTTGCTGGAGTTTGGCCTGTCGTGCATCGATTTGAGCGTGGATGTGGTTGAGAAGGCCATCAAAGACGCCCGCGCAATCGGTGGTTGCCTTTCTTGCCTCGGCAAGTTCCACATAGGCAAAGTGCAGCAGGAAGCTACCGGTGCAAGCCTCCATACCATTCTTGAGCCACGTCGCAGCCTCATCCTGGCGCGAGGTCGAGATGAGGTATCGCGAGGCAAGGTACCACACTTCAGGGTAGAAGCGGAGGTACATGGTGGCTTTACGGTACGCGCTAGTGATGCGAGCTTGAAGGGCGGCTGCATCTTCGAGAAGCAGTGGGTTGGACTCCTCCCATTTGAGGTACTCTGTCCATGCTTCTACTTGCTGTCGTTCGCGCTGCCACTGAGTTGGGTCTTCGCCCGCGTCTCCGGGGAGCGCAGATGATGTCCACACAGGCACTCGTGGCAAAAGCGGCTTGGCGAGGTGGTCGTAGTAAGCTTTCAGATCCCTGAGCACACGACGAGCCGTCATATACGCAGGCGAACGTTCAGCAAGGAACTTTTTAGCCGTCAATTTGTTGAGTCCATTTTCGTAAGAGTCGTAGTCCTTCCAGATTGCCTCGATGTTGCTGAGCGGCACGCTGACAGCACGCTGGTAGACTCGTCGCAGATCATCCATCTTCTGGCCCTCCTTCCATCCACCCCTCGCCTCCCTCTCCTTGATGAGGGCGATGTAGTCGGTCCAGATCTGGCCGCTGTCCTTGTCACTGCCGATAAAGCGGAGCGCAAACTCGTATGCACCTTCGAGGACTCTTCGTGCCTGCTCTCGGGGGCCGTCGTCTTCGGCGCCTGTAGAGGGGGGCAACGGGTTGACACGGCGAGTGTAAGAGAGGTAGAACTTCCATAGGTCAACCGAGGGAGTTGTGCGCAGGCAGCGCGTGAAGATGGCTTCCACCTGTGCAAAGTTGCTGTGAGCAAGCTCGAGATCGAGATAGGCAAGCCACTGACGGCCTTGATTGGGGAAGACTTTGAAGAATCGATCGTAGAGTGCTCTTGTGGCTTCCATGTCCTCCCGAGACTGTGCTTCTTCGATGAGTGCAAGCCAGGCTTCTCCATCGCGCGGTTCAATGCGGATACGCTCCTCGAAGAGCTGTCGCCTCTGTTCCACAGACATGTATTTGTGAGGTTGCAGTGGTTGCGTTGAGGAGGAGCTGGTTTGCAGCGGTTGGGGATCCGAACTTTGCTGTTCTTGCTGTGGTGCTTCTGCGGCTTTGGAGGCCTGTGCGGGCTGTGCCACATCTTCTGTCTCGGGCTTGACGTCAAGAGGAGGTGTGGTGACTCCATCGTCTTCGTCTGCGTCTGCGTCTGCTTCTGCGTCTGCATCTGCATCTGCATCTGCATCAGCGTCAGCATCGCCGTTGGTAGCTTCGGCATTTGTCGAGGCAATTGTTTCGACACCCTGCTCCGGAGCAGCCTCCTGCTTGATCTGCGCATCTTGCGCATCAGTGAGCTCCGCCGACATGTTGAGTGTTGTGACTGAGCAGAGATACTTTCTGTATCCTTGTGATGTTGACGATCTTCAGACTATCGCCAGTTGTAGAGCACTTCAGTTGTTGCGTCCACACTTCTGAGCAGTGCCAAACAGCTTCAACTCGTCCGGCAATATAGACAAGGACTAATGCTGACGAAAGATCGAACACCGTCAACGAGAGAGCCTTTCCCGTGTGAGTGTAAGTGAGTGTGTTTGTGTTTGTGATGGTTGGAAGCAAAGGACGAAACAACAAATGGCCGCGCCGATTTCTTCGCATCCGGAATAGCCGTTCCAAAGCACCAAATCGAAATCGGAAATCGGAAATCGGGCATTTCGAGAGATTTGGTGTTCCTTGCTGTGGTTCGCATTTTGAGCAACAACACCACCATCCCTGTGGATCAACTCGATACCCTCAACCATCCCGAACGATCTCTACAGAAGAGGGAGATTAGAGTCGACCATGCCAGCAGATGCAAGATCTCTCCTGCGCGCAGCAGCCAACGAGCGCGCCAAAGCGGGCGCATCCGGCATCTCGGACCCTTTCGCTTCCTACTCTTCCACCGGCGGGCTGCGTTGTTCGGCATGCAGCTACCTCACCATCAAGCACGAGAGTCTGTGGGGGGCGCATGTGCTGAGCAAGAGCCACCGCGCCAATGTGACGCGTATTCGGGAGGAAGAGCTGCGACAAGCCGAAATTCAACGTACAAAGGATGGCAAGCGCAAAGCGGACGATGCTGACGACGAGCTTGAAGAAGGCGATGGATCCCTCTCTGCAGCTACAGGGACTGGTCACGTCGAAGAGGATGCGGGTCCAGAGAGCAAGAAAGCAAGAATGGAAGCTAATGGAGCCGAGGCAATCGACCCAGAGTGGGAGCTGTTCAAATCGCAAATGGAAGCAACGGAGCCAGAATCATCACAATCGAGAGGGGACCATAGCGCGGGGGCAGCACTTGAAGCTGAGGCCCAGTTGATATCGCACGATGGAGACGCTCACTTGGATCCAAAAGCGCAAGAGGAAGTCGAAGAGAAGACCGCAGAGGAGCTAGAAGCGGAAGAACGCGCACGTAAAGAGCAAGAAGAACGCGAAGAGATCCTGTCTCGATTGGAAGAGGAGCAACGGCAGCAGGATGAGGCCGATCAACGGTAAGTCGTGTTTCACAATACGCCATTGACGATGCGAGAGGTTGTACTGACGAGTGACGCTTTTGCTGTGTTCTTTTCAATCACAGGGTCAGCGCCCTGAAACAACGTTTGCAGCGCATCAAACAGGCCCGTCTGGAGAAGCAGAAAGCCGGGAAGAAGGCATGATCACGTTCAGTCTCACCCTTCAATACCATTCCTCTTCCTCACAATCCACCATGTGATCGTCGTGAGTAAAGATGTCGTGTGGATGATGGACAAGCTGAGAATTAGTTTCAAGATGTTAGCGTATGCTTTCGAACAAACCCCAAAAATTCGTCGCGTGTGGAGGCGCAGAGTGCCAAAAATGGGCGAAAGCGCTCGAAAAGCGTAGAAGCTCACTTTTTGTGTGGGTTGCGATTTCTGTGCATTTCCAGCTCTTCTTCTTTGCATTGATCTGGAAAGCGTAAGACTTGAATGTGCGTGCGTAGAAAGAGACAACGGAGAAGTTGCGCACAAGCGACTGAGCCCAATCTCTTTCAATTCAAGAAGAACTGTCCGACATCCTTATCCTCTTCTCCTCTCACCCTTACAGTTGGCAACATCACACCACACCCGCAACTGTTTCACTCACAAACACACTTTACACAACCCTCCTACACATATCGATTCAGAATGTCGGTCGCGGAGCTCAAAGCCAAGGGCAACGCCGCCTTTGCCGCCAAGGATTACGAAGGAGCTATTCAGAACTACAACGATGCCATTGCTGCAGCTTCTTCTGCCGAGGACAATGTGCACGTCTTGTACTCGAACCGATCTGCATGCTACGCCGGTCTTCGTGATTGGAGCAAGGCTCTCGATGATGCAGAGGCTTGTATCAAGGCCAACCCTTCCTTTGCTAAAGGATACGGTCGGAAAGGAGCGGCTCTGCATGGCGCTAGGAAGCTCGAGGATGCTGTGGATGCGTATGAGACCGGTCTCAAGATTGCTCCCGAGGATGCGGGTCTCAAGAAAGGTCTCACGGATGTCAAGCGCGCAGTGGAGAACGAGGCTGCCAATGGTCCCGGTCCAGAGGCTTCGCTGGGTCAGATGTTTAGCGACCCTCAGCTGTTTGCCAAGCTCGGTGCCAACCCCAAGACTGCCGGACTGCTTTCCGACCCTGCATTCATGGCCAAGTTGAAGGCCATCCAGGCTGACCCCAAGCAGGCAGGGATGGCGTTCCAGGATCCGCGCATGATCCAGGTCATGGGTGTCCTTATGGGTATCGACCTTCAGGCTTTTGAACGTCCCGAGGGTTCCGATGAGCTTCCTGCTGATCTCGAGAACCGTCGTGACGACATTGAGAAGCAGACTGGTGCTTCTTCTTCCACCTCTGCTCCCGCCGCCGCCGCTGCTGCTGCTGCTACTTCTTCCTCCTCGACCGCCCCGGATGTCGAGATGAAGGATGCCAAGCCCCAATCCTCCGTCATCGAGGAGACCGAAGAAGAAGACGAATCCAAAAAAGCTCAAGCAGCAGCCGACGCCGAAAAGAAGCTCGGAAACGAGCGCTACCTCAAGCGCGATTTCACCGCTGCCATCCCGCACTACCAAAAAGCCTGGGAGCTTCACAAGGACATCACCTACCTCAACAACCTCGGCGCGTGCTACTTTGAGCAGGGCAACTTTGACGAGTGCATCAAGTGTTGCGAGCAAGCCGTCGAAGAAGGTCGATCGATGCGGGCGGACTTCAAGCTGGTAGCCAAAGCCTATGGTCGTATCGGTTCTGCGTATGCCAAGCAGGACAAGTTGGAGTTGGCCATTACCAACTTTGAAAAATCGCTGACCGAGCATCGTACACCCGACATCCTTGCCAAGCTTCGCGACACCGAGAAGCTGCTCAAGGAACGTACACGCCAGGCGTACATTGATCCTGCCAAGGCGGAAGAGGAGAGGACTAGGGGTAACGAGTTGTACAAGAATGGCGATTTCCCAGGAGCTGTTGCTGCATTTTCGGAAGCGATCAAGCGCGATCCTTCCGATCCTAGGGGTTACACCAACCGTGCTTCGGCATATACCAAGCTCGCCGCACTTCCCGAGGCACTCAAAGATTGCGAGGAAGCCATCAAAGTGGATCCCAAGTTTGTCAAGGGTTACATTCGCAAAGCCAACGTTCTCTTTTCCATGAAGGAGTTCACCAAGGCAATGGAAGCTTGTCAGAAGGCGGAAGATGTGGATGCAGCGCAAGAAGGTGGGGCTAAAAACGCTAGGGAAATCCAGGCTTTGCTCAGTAAATGTATGAACGAGCTCTACTCTCAACGTTCAGGCGAAAGTGAGGAGGAGACACTTCAGAGAGCTATGCGCGATCCGGAAGTGGCACAGATCATGCAAGATCCCATCATGCAGAGCATCTTGCAACAGGCTCAAGGTAACCCTGCAGCTCTACAGGAACATATGAAGAGTCCAATCATCAGGGAAAAAGTTCAAAAGCTTATTGCTGCTGGTATCATTCGCACCCGTTAACAAAGGAAAACGTCTTCTTCGTGTAATACTTTTTCATCCGAATGTAATTCTGCTTTCCCATCTCAATCTCATTCCCATTTATGATTCTCAGTCACGAACAAACATGAATCTTGCCTGTGGAAAGTGTAGGACTTCAGCGTGAAGGGTTGGTACGAGATAACAGAGACAAAGGTCTTGTTCGCATTGGGTGGCAAATTGTCTGTGTGATGTTCTACATGTCGAAAAGTGTGATCAACTGAGGAAAAGGGATGCACTAGGATCTTCACGGCTAGGACTAAGAGGTCCTCCACCGATATCGGACCACTCATCCGAGGTGTGGCCGTCTTCAAGGTCCTCTGGTGGGGTAAGAGAGCTAGCCAGCTGTTGTTGAGTGGATGTTGTTGGCTCGATAGCAACTTGTCCCTCCTTCTCCACCACTGCTGCGGGTGCCACCGCATCCGTGTGGACCTGCTGCTTTCCAGGCGCAGCCACAATCCGCGTATTCCTCTTCGCCCGACTCCTCGCATAATCCAAATCCCTGTAGATCGCCTTGACCGCATTGCCCAATCCGTCTTCGGCCCTGATCTGCTCACCCAACTTCCTCGCCCTCTCGATCTGCTTTGCATTCGTCGTGGCTGTAATGAGCGCCTCTGCCAGACTATCCGCCGTAAGCTTGCGCACGCAACTACCCACTCCCAAACTTTCAATCTGCTGTCCCCAGAAGAACTGGTCTCCGAAATACGGTTTCACCACCGTTGGCAGACCCGCACGTAGACTGGCCCCCAACGTTCCGGCGCCACCGTGATGACACGCTGCATCGATCTGGGGGAAGAGCCAGTCGTGAGGTACGGATGTCACTTGGAATACGTCTTCGATCAGAGAAGGGTCCAGGGCGGCAGAGCCTTTCTTAGGATCGGACGAGAGCCGGTCCGACCAGCCTTTGGATAGGATCGCGCAGACTCCGCTCTTTTGCACCGCTTGCAGAACACACCGAGTCATAGCCTCGGCGTCGGGGACGACGATCGACCCCCATCCGATGTACACCAGTTTGCGCTTGCGTTCCCTCGCCCGAGCGATGAATGCAACAAGGTCCGCAGGTGGCTCCCACTTCTTGCTCGAAGAGTTGTCAGGGTTGTCGAGGAACCAGAATCCGGTGACATGAATCCATTCGAACCAGTCCAGGGGTCGGGGCACGAGGCTTGGGCTGAAGTTGTAGATGAAGGGGACCTTGTGCTGCTCGAGCTTGTCAAAGTTGGTCGGTTTGAGGCCGAGGAGGTTCTTACGCCATCGGTTGATCTGGAATGAGGAGGCGCGCCAGAACATCTGGTCGAAGATGACGTAAGACATGTAGTTGTAGTTTCCACCTGCTTTCTTGTTGGGGACGGCAAAGGCGTGTGGGTAGGCTCGAGTGCGCGTCCAGGGCATGGTAAAGGCTCGGAAGTAGGGTACCTGCAGCGCTTCTGCTACATGAATACCTGCTATAGCGCTAGGGCACTCGATGATCACATCGGACCCTTGGCATGCACGCCAGGCCGAAGCTAGAAGATCATCGAGCCAGTCTCGGAACTTCGTCACACCCTCACGCAGAAATGAGACGGTGAAGGTACCATTCTCGACGCAGATCCGCATAAGCTCTGCTGGATCGCCACCAATCTCGCTGAACTCGATGCCATGCCCCATGATCCAGTCTCCAAATTCGGCGTGCGTTGCAATCCTGACTCGATGGCCATCAGCCTGCAAGCCCTTGGCGAGAGCAATGTAAGGCTGAACATCGCCTCGTGATCCGATCGTCAGCATGGTGAACGTGAGAGGCGTAGTCGGTGCAAACGAGAGGACACTCGACCCTTCGCCCAATTGAGACAAGCTTGTTGATTTGCCAAGTCCAAAGCCCGTTTGCGAGATCATGGACGAATCAGCTGAGGAAGCCATGGACGCTGTTGCAGGCGCATCATTGATCTTCTCGCTCAGGTCTCGAAGGACGAGTGCGTTGGAGCGCTCGCGAGTGACTGCTTCTCGAGAAGCCCTGCTCCCTCGTCCACCCTTTACCAGCTCCAGCTGGTACTCGATGAGAGAAAGCAACTCATCACGTCGGTGAGCGGACGAGATCTCGATAAAGAGCTCCTCGTGGCCGCTAATGTTGATGACCATGCCGTGATGGCCAGGGCGGAATGCAACGTGCTTAGCTGCCGAGATGACGTCTGAGAGAGGGACTAGCATGAGTGTCCGTCCCACCGTCTTGGCTGCAATGCCAGAGGAGCGGAAGGCAAGGTGATGCTCAGAGACAAAGAAGCGACCGGCTACCGGCAACACTCGGTAGAGATAGGCATGCGTGTGGCCGATGAGTCCTTCGTCTTCGGCGATTCCAAAAGTGTCGCGGAATTCTGCAGCGAGGTGGGCATGATCCTGCTGTTCGTCCTCCTCCTCGTCTGCGTCGAGCATGGAATAGTTGGATTGAGCCGAATGGATAGAGTGAGACAGGATGTCGTCCTCAGTGTCGGTAGCACTGGATTCTTCCTTGCTCGCATCGTCTGCCTTCTCGTCTGACCACTTTTCGAGTACTTTGCGTCGTCTCTTTGTGGACGCGGCGGAAGTGAGAGCCTTTCCGTGAGACGCTACTGAGCTGCCGTCAGTCGTGCGACCCAGGACTCGAGCGGGTGCAGATTTGAGCCAGTCCGGTATAGCCCAGCCTCGTTCAGCTTCTCTCTGAACCTGGTCAAACGTGGATGGCGGATCCGAAATCGAGGGTGAAGGTGGGTACGTGTGTGATGACTCCATGGAGAGGCGATTCAGGTGATCGGCGCGTGGCGTGGTGGAGAGGACAGCGTCAGCTGCAGCGTCTTGCGATTTCCTTCTGATGCCCATGGGCACGGCGACAGCGGCGGACCCAGCCACCTGAGAAGCCCCTTGGTGCTCATCTGATCCGAGCGCTTGCCTTTGTGGCTCATGCTTCGGAGTTTCCTCGATGGCCTTCTCGTCCTCGCGAGGAGTGAGCCCGGCGGTCTGACCCTTGGACTCGGTCGGAACGCGTACGTTCGGCAGGATGGGCACCTCCTCGAGCGACTTGCGCGATATCGCTGAGGCGTGCGTAGCTGCTGTAGAATCGCGAATGCTGAGCTTGGAGAAGTTGAGCGCTTGGTCGCCACTCTGCAGTGATGAGACAGACCCTCTTCCTGCGCTGTCGAGAAGCGAGTTGAGACCAGAGATGAGAGCACTGGGCCTGGTGAGGTGCAAAAAGTAGTACTCGTCCACCGAGAAGTCACCGGCCTCGTCGACCACAGTGATGCAGACCATCTCTGTGCCATCAACAGAGAGGGTCGTCTCTACGTTCATGACGGTCTCAAGCGGGATGCTGATCCTGACGCTTTCTCCCTGATTCTGCGCACGGAAGGTCTCCTTCTGCAAGGCTGCGACCCAGGCATCGCGGCTCTGTTCTTCCTCGGTCAAGAAAGTGAAGCGACGCGCTGGAGTGGTCACTTTGAACCGCTGCTTGTGATTTTGTGAGGGTTCGATGGCGGATACTTTGCGAAGGTCGATGTGCCCCTGCGGAAAGTATGGGTCTCTGTTGCTGTCGAACCAGCTCAGCTTTCCTGCTTTGAGCGAGGCCCAGTGCTTGCTGAATCGATGTGTCCGGCGCGTTCGTTTGCCCAACAGGCCCGTCTTGATGGTCTTTTCGTCGCGCGAGGGCAGGTATGCATAAAAACAGATGTGTCCACTGGTCAAGTAGAGATGGCCCTGGAGCAGCAGCGAACGGAAGAGCCAGCATGGTTGCGCAAGGTGCAGCGTCTCTGTAGGGTCCAGTTGAAAGACATCTTTGAGCTGCTGGAGCAGACGATCTCGATCCAGCTCTGATTTGTCGGATTGGATTTCGCTGGAAGGATGAGAATCCGAGTAAGGGCGAATCAGAAGCGGATCCAAGACATGCTCTGCGGATCGCTGAGAAGAGGAGCGCGCTTGCGAAGCGCTGTCCTGCTTTTGCATGTGGACACTCTGCACATCTGTCGAGTCTTGGTCCACTGGGCTGCTGCCTTGCTGAGATCCGGTCGGATCCTGATCGTCGTACCATCCGCCCAGCTTTGATGTGGAGGAAAAGAAAGAAGCAGAAGAGACGTTGTGTAGCTGTGACCTGAGGTTCGAAGGTTTCCTGCTACCTCTGGTCGGTACCGAGTCTCGCGACAGGCCGATGATGTCGCTTTGGGTCAACGACGATCGCTTTGGTCTGGTTGGGCCGATGGTGAGAACTGACGCATCCAGAGGCGACCTTCCGCCTTGTGGTGTGGAGCCATCGTCGGAGGCATCGTCGCGGGCCAAAGCTTGCAAACGTCCTTTGGCTGAGAGTGCCGAGGTGGGATCGAAAGAGTGCCTTGCGGAATCGGATCGCTGCTGCTGATCTTCTGCTGTGTACGCTGTATCGACAGCCTTCTGTTGTTGATCGTCTTGAGCGATTGGAGCCGGCTGATTCTCTGCTTCGTCCACTTCGTCTTCTGTGAATCCCTCCCGATCGGCGTCGAAGAATGTGCTGCCGACAAGACTGAGCATCTGCATCAGGCCTTGTGGCTCGGCGTGAAAGGTGACGTCTGCCGATGTCCGCTCGACAGCTTCTGACAGTGGCGCTGGCTCGTTGGTTGTTGCGGCGATTTGCATGGGACTTGCGGAGGCACTGCTCGGTAGCGCTGGAACGGATGAGCTGGCTGTGAAGATCTTGGTGGTTGGTTCTAGCACTGGTCTGCCGAGCTCTCTTGAGCCAGCTAAGGAGGAGATGGTGGAATAGTTACGAGGCGATGAAGGATCCAAGCGTGGAGATGTGGGGAACGGTGGTGTGTCGTAGATGTCTGGCATTTGGGTGGGCAGTTGTGGTTCGTCATCTTGGTCTTCAGCTCGAAAGGGGTCCAGATCGGCAGCAGCTGAATGTGATGCAACTTGAGAGGCGGCTCTTAGCTCGTCTGCGGATGCCTTGAGAAATGAGGACGACATGACGCAAGTATGTGAAGTGGGTTATACACTCCTGACGCTATGAAGGACCAAGATGGGTAAAAGGGTTGAGCGACTGAGCCGCGCCTTCTGTGCAACTTTCTGTGCAGCTGTAGGATTACTTTGTACGATGTGGCATATCGGGATGTGAGTATGAGTTTCGATCAGAGCGCTGGTGACGTGCTTGCCAAGAAGGATGCCAGCTGGATCTCGAGCGGAATGATGGTTCTGATGTTGATCGAGCAATAAGCTCGAAATGGAAGTCGATCCGTTCGACTGACTCTGCAAATTGATGATGGAGGTGGAGAGAAAGAGAAACAGAAAGAGGAGCTACGTGATCTGTGTGGGGACCAAAGTGGGGGGATCAAAAGCTAGCTGTGTTGGGGCGCAGCAGCGAAAAGGCAGGCCCGCGTGCGGTGCGGTGACTTTCTTTTAAAATTGACTTGATCGGCCCGCTCGCTGATCTTGTGATCCGAGAGTGTTGTGCGAGTGTTGTGCGAGTGTTGTGCGTTTATTGCTGCTGCAGGGTCCTTGGTGCATGGATCACGTCGCTTTGCTCCACTCAAATCTGACTCCTTTTCAGCTTCAGCCCCTTAGGTTTACCAACAATATGAGGCCAATTTCAGCGCTCCTCGTGTCAGCTGTGCAGGCTTCAGCAAAATCGCCCGATCAAAGCTGCACTGCTGAGAGTATCGGCAGATTTAATGAAGCTCAACTCTTTCGATATTTTTTTGCCAAATCCATGCTCCATCAGAATGCTTCTTCGCTTCCTTGATCGATCCGACCGTCTTTACCATCATCTTTGCAAACCAGAAGTTAGCACCGGGATCAGTCGTCAGGGCCCGCCAACGGTGGAACAACAGCTCATCGGTCAAGCTTTTCCTTCCATAGAGAATCCACGTGCCCTAACCACCAACAGCTCGCATAATGTCCAGAGGCGGTCGTGGCGGCTTCGGCCGCGGAGGTGGACGAGCAGGCGGAGGCTCCAACATGCCACCCATGGGTCTAAGCTTCCAAGAGCTCGGTAGTCTCGACAAGACCCCATCCAAGCTCTACCCAGAACCACCCACGGTACCCCGAATGGAGAGGCCAGACGACAAGGAGATCCGCTACGCATCTTACCAGCTCATGTATCTTCAGGAGCAGAAGACATCTCCATACTGGCCAGTCTTGGAACAGAGGAAGCACGCCGATCTCACCAGATTCTCGGATCGATATCGCCCTGAATCGCAGGATTTGCCGTCTCTGAAATCCATCAATCTGCAAAAGGAGGTATTTCCCAAGGGTTTGTGGGATTCCTTCATGGAGGGAGAGACCAAGAGGGAGGAGCAGAAAGGTAAGTTTGCGCATGCGAGAATCCTCACCAGGCTAGCTGCTGCGATGTGTTGCGTTGCAGTATCGCTGACACTGTTCCATACTCCTCTCGACTTCGCGCAACAGCCAAGAAGAAAGCTCGACGCAAAATCAACTGGGACTCGATCGACCTCGAAGACCGTGCTGGTGTAAGTGCCAAACACATCCTCTCTGACTTGCTATGCTGCTAGCTCCATTGCTTACTGACCTTGTTGCCATTCCTTCTCCTTTCCTCAATTGAATTATCACTCCATCTCGCACCGGACTTTTCACTCTCAGGCCGAAGACGACATCGGCGATGCATCCTCCGAACCCGAAGATCTCGGCGACTACGAAGACGAAGAGGACGACGACTATGCCGAAAACTACTTTGACAATGGCGAAGATGATGATGTCGGCGACGACGAGGGTGGAGAGCCTGCCTATGAGTAATCGCTCTTCCCTTCAGGGTGCTTTCTTCTTTTTGTTTTCACATCCTCCAGCATTTGTATTTGTATCCTTCCTCAATTCGCATCTTTCTAGCATCTCTTCGGCTCACTACTGCACAGCCAAACATACCATGTCGTCCGATTCGCACTGTACTTCACAAGCAACTTGAAAGGTGTTTGTTTGGTGAGCAACAGTCCAAGGAGAAGGCTCAGATGAATCATGTTAGGCTCGTGATTCGCACAAGATGAAAAATGCAGCGAGCGGGCTTTAACGCGGCAATTCCTCTCGTGTTGGTGGAGGCGCAAGAGCTTCCCCGATTTCAGAACCAGACAGGAAGCAAGGCCGGGAGTCACGGACGACATCTACTTCCAACCCTCCTCTCGCATCTCACCTCTCATCCTTGACACCACATTTTCGCCACCTTTCGTTCGAGGCACGATGAACTCTGACCTCAAGTAAGTCGTCCCTGCTTACAGCTTTTCACGTTGGAGTCGGCACGAAGCTCGGTACTGACAACGCTTTTGCGCTTTGCTGCAGCTCGATCTTGCACTCCGGCTACCAGCACCCGGTGACACGGGCATGGCAGAACCAGGGACGCAACATTACCAAGTCCATGTTCATGTACCCCATCTTTATCACCGATGATGACGATGCACATGTGCCACTGGCGTCTATGCCTGGTCAGTGCAGATGGGGTGTCAACAAGCTAGAAGGCTTTTTGGCCCCCCTTGTTAAGAAGGGATTGTCATCCGTCATTCTGTTCGGTGTTCCGCTCAAGACTCCCAAGGCAAGCATATCACCCCGCTCTCCTCCTCCATCTGACAGCTGATCTACTCTTGCCACCGTACGCCTGTGATGCTGACCTGCTTTGCCTGCTCGCGTGTTTGTGCGATAGGACGACCAAGGAACGCTCGCCGACGACCCCAACGGACCCGTAATCCAAGCCATCAAAGTGCTCCGTAAAGCCTTCCCCTCGCTCTACATCGCCACCGATGTCTGTCTTTGCGAGTACACATCCCACGGTCACTGCGGTATCCTCCACGCCGACGGAACCATCAACAACCAGCCTTCTGTCGAGCGTCTTGCCGAGGTGGCAGTCAACTACGCCAAGGCAGGTGCGCACTGCGTCGCTCCCAGTGACATGATGGACGGTCGAATTCGAGCCATCAAGAAGGGTCTCATCTACGCTGGCTTCGGTAACAAGGTCACATTGATGGCGTACAGTGCAAAGTTTGCGAGCAGTTTGTATGGGCCTTTCCGGTATGTTTCCCTCTTCCCGAGCTTCGAGCCACACTTCACTTTCAACATTCCAGTGGAACCCACTCTGACCTTGCGCATCTAATATTTCTTGTTCCTCGGACTCGATACAGTGACGCTGTCGACTCAGCTCCCTCATTCGGCGACCGCAGATGCTACCAGCTCCCTCCCACAGCACGAGGCCTCGCCCGTCGCGCCATCGTCCGAGACGCCTCTGAAGGAGCAGATGTTCTCATGGTCAAACCCACCTTGCCTTACTTGGACATTGTCACAGAGGCACGAGACTTGGCACCCGACCACCCTCTGGCATGCTACCAGGTCAGCGGAGAATTTGCCATGATCCACGCCGGAGCCAAAGCTGGCGTCTACGAGCTTCGTAGAATGGCAGAAGAGTCTGTCCAGAGCATGGTTCGTGCCGGTGCAAACATTATCCTCAGTTACTTTACTCCAGAATTCCTCGACGTAAGTTTATCCCCCTCCACCTCCTGGACACCAGCCCCTTGAGCTGCATTGATGAGCAGAGTGTGGATCTCCCCGACCTGATGCTGACTTTTGATGTTGCTTATTCTTTGAACTTCTCTGCCGGGTTCGCTGTTGCAGTGGCTTGATGAGCCGACGATGTTGTAAGAAGTTAAGGTCAAGATATGTTTATGTAGCACTTTTCACTAGGAACACCGCTCTTTGCATGGATGAAAGCTGTTACCATGGACGAGATTCATGTGCCCGATAGAGTTCCGATGTGCGTGTGATCTAAGCTCGATCCGATCCGATCCAAGATCATGGATGTGTATCGGGCCGATTCTCTCCAACGATGATCAACGAGCTGCGATGTAAAACGGCAGCCCCCAGAAGAAGAGCAGCGCCGCACTCACGGTTCAGTTCCACTCAGCTCGGCTGATCCGGAGTGACGAAGGCGAAAACCCAAATTGACGCAGCCATGAGATTCGCCGAGGCAGCAAATCAGAGGTCGAGAGGTTAGGCCGCCACGATAGGAGCACATCACTCCGCTGTACGGGAAAGCTAATTACGTATATGGGCATCACTCTCCATCAACTCGGCATATGCAGGGTACTTCAGTCGGGCTTTCGGCAATCTCTCTCTCTCTTCAGGTGGCTTTCTGGAAAGAGGGCCTCTCGCTTCGCCGACGAGTGCAAAGTGCCTTGGCAAGAGATTTGAGCTACCGTACCCCCCGCTGCGTAGAATGATGGGCGAAGACCTTGGTAACGTAGGGCGGAGTAGCTACCGGGGTCTGAAATGGAAGAAGAGGTGATGATTCCCGGTAACAGAAAGAAAGGGGCAAGAGGAAAAGACTCAGACAAGCTGGCCTCGTCGATAAGGTTCATGCGCGGGGAGTTTCGAGCGTAGATGCTGTGGCTCAGTATGCGGCTCTGACCCGGTTGTATGTACGGTCGAGGCACAAAGACCTGGCTGAGTTCAACGATATCTGCAAGTAGTTCTCAGAGGAGCAATGGGTCGGGATCGGGACGGTGATGATGCCGGGGATTGCAGTGTTTGAGCTAGCGTTACGGTCAACACGGGCTGATAAAAACAACATCGTTCGACGCTTTGCAAGCGGCATGGCTTAGGTGTAGCGGCACAAACAGCATAGGCGAGCTACAGCAAATCAACGGGGAGGCAGCACGTCGAGGAAAAGCTTTCATGTCTGAAAGGTCGCTTCGAGAATCTGCCCATGCTCTAGAGATCTAAGAGAGTTGCAGATGCAGCCGGATTGGCCTGTTTCTGTACTAGCTTTGGGGAGGAAAGCCTTGACGAGAAAGACAAGACACAATCTTGGCTGCGTGATTTGCAACGAGGGTCCAGCCCCTTTTGCCTCTCAATTCTTTTTCTCTGACAAACACACCTGTCTGTGTTGATTCCAATACGGCGACTCGGACCGGCCGGAGGATGACTGTCACAGGTCCACGGACTCCGCAACTGGGAAAAACGGGAAAACATAGATGACGATCCCGATGGAGAGATAAGACTAGAGCTAAGCGAGAAACGGCTCCAACGGGTGTGGGGGAAGTTCTTCCTTGGCGCGCTGCTTTGTGTTCCAATGCGATGCCAAGAGAGGGAAATGAATTTTGCCCATCTGCGAAAGAGAGAGAGAGATACAGGAACAAGGTTCAACAAAAGAAGCGACGGGAAACACGCGACTTTGGCCTGTCCGATCTGCAGGGAAACGCTGAATCCTAAAAAAGAAAACAAAAAAAAGAGAGAAAAAAAAAGGCTCCGGCCGGGCAGCTGCTGCGTTTGGCGACGCAAACCCGAATTCTCGGGTCGCACAGAGAGTCAGCCCTATAGGACAAGCCAAATCTACAAAAACAAACAAGACAGTTGCCTGGGAAGTGATGCCAACTTTGGCACTCAGCTCCTCTTTTTCTTTTTCTTTTTTTTCTTTTGTTCCTTACACTCCGAAAGGAGAAGCAAAGTGAGGACAGACGAGGCGAGGGGATCAGGGAATGCCCCAAGCCTGAAGAGCTAGAAACTTCCAATGCGAGATGTGTGGAAAGCACAATGGCCCTGCCTTGTGGTACGTTTCGCCTGTCACAACGTGACGGCTTGCTTGTCTCCACTGTGTAGCAATTGTCCTCTGTCGTTCAACCAAAACGGCATTTGAAGAAGCAACTTCTTTCCCGCGGAAACGACTGCAACATTCTCTGAACTTCAATTTCCCCGGCTCGTTGATCAGCCAATGATGCCGTGTTGATATTGGAGGGTAGGGTCGAAGACGTTGAGTCGCTGTTGAGGCAGGAGTATGCTACTATCTCGCCTGCTGTGTGGTTGGGCACGCTAGGTTGCCGCGAATGGTCCCGATCGGTGACAGAACGAGCAGCGAGTAACGCAACTATTCGACGGCTCTGCTGAAAATGTGTTGGCTCGATGCAGAACCCTGTTTGTACAGTACCACTTTTTTTTCCGCTGAAACACACGAGGCTGAACTTGGGTCTGGCATGCACAAACCTTGTTCCCGTCCTCTTCCTTCCAAACATCCGTCTCGATTGGCTCCAGGGCGTCTTGTCGGATGTGATTTGCTCATCCTTTCGCATTCCAGGGCACATATCGGATCATGTAGAAGCGAGACAGCATTTCAACCCTCTCTCACAAAGCTTCAGCAAAAGGTGCTTGCTCACGATTGCCAAGGCAAGACAAGATAAGACAAAGGCAGACTCTCGGTGGTCTCTAAGACTGAAGGCAAGAACGCCATGTTCAGGTCAGATGTTTTTCCTTTTTTTTTTTTTTTTTTTTTTTTTTTTTTTTTTTTTTTTTTTTTTTTTTTTTTTTTTTTTTTTTTTTTTTTTTTTTTTTTTTTTTTCGTACGCTCTCGGCATCTCATCGTAAGCATATGACGATACAATGTCGGGCTTCTGAATTCTTTTATCAAGCCCAAAGACCCTTTTGCCTAGGATGCACTTTTTTCGAGCTCAATGTGAAACGCTCCGCTTCCCGAATTTCCGAACATTCACCGATCGTGATGGCAGCTATTCTTGGAGAGTCGAGTCCGGCTACAAGCCAGCACAAGAGAAGCTCGAGCTTCGTGACCCATTTCGCTGCGGACAGCAACTGTCACCGAGTCAGTACGTCCTATCAGTCGTCCTCGAGCGAATGATGTTTGCAAACTCTTTGTCTAAACGAGCTGCCGCATGAGTCTGAAGTGCCTCGTAACGAGAATTGCAGGACGCCGCGTGAGACTCGCATTCTGCAAACGCTTGGCTTAGAATTAAATCGGCGGTTCCGGCAACGTCACACAGCCGGACACTTGGCCAGCCCTTCACCGCTCGAAAAGTCACCAAAACGACCAGCCATGAGACGCTGCCGCTGTACTGCCTTGGCGACAAGCAAGAGCGCACATGTCAGTATCGGAATCGGTCAGATTTGCTGCCTTGTGATTCAGAGTCGGTGATACGCTCTCGAGCTGGTCGTTCTCTTGCACCTAAATTCGGAACAGGCAGACTGTGAGCAGCAAGCGAGGATTTTTTACTTGAGCGCGTGAACGGTAGGCGATTCTCCTGCTTGGACCTGTAAGGCTGACGGGGACAAGGCCAATTCGGAGTCTGGCCGATCCGTTGGCGAAAAGGGTATGACGGTAAGAGCATTGACCGTCATCCCCGTGTCTCTCAGATCCTTCAACAACAAGATCATATCACGATCGATTTTGCTAGCTGCCTTGTCTTTCCGACCAACACAACGGAGCTTCATTGTCCGTCTCTCAAAGGTGAGTGCGATAGATCTTCAGCGTTGGAGTGGCTCTTCTTGTCGTAGTGAAGCGCTTCGAGGTCAGGGTCCGTGTCCAAGTTCTCCCAACCACTCGCTCATTTCTCGGTCCAAGCTCGTCTGGTGTGTCCAAGATCCGATAAAAGACCGAAAGGTCCGGTGTCCTCCTTCCGCCATGCTCGTAGCTTTGACGCATCTTTCGGCATACAGTACAGTACGTTGATGTTTAAGCAGACTCAAAGAAAGTTTCTCCTTGCTCTCGGCTACGAGTCCTCTGGCCCGAGGGTGAGATACGGCCCGAGTTCTGGGTACAGTTTCCCACAGAGCTTGTCGTCCTCATCAGACAACCGTTCGTGAAGCCTTAACGATGGACCGGTCCCAGATCGGCTCCGGGCTCTTTGATCAGCCTGTGAAACCTGGCTTTGCATGCTGAGAAACGCCAAGGCCTCTCATATACGTTCAGGCGCGGAAAGTCATGCTCTTCAGCTCACACTTTCAGAGTTGTTCGAAGACATCGTCAAGGTAACTTCCTTGGCGATTCAACAGTATGGTCATCTCGGTGTCTCGCAGCATAACCAGCTCGCAATGAGGATGATATCCTGTCACAGACAAAGTAGCGGTGCTTTCCTTCTTGCCACGGTAGAAACAGCGCCACGCTTTATCGTCCTTGACAGCTCGTGCCTTGTTGTCCAAGTCGAGGCTTGCCTTGGTCGTCATTCCCCGTCTTCGCATCCTTCTCCTTAACCAAGGTAAGGCCTCAGTGGCGCAACGCTTGCTCATCCTCGTTCAGCTATCGTGTTTCAAGAGTGCTAGTCATAGTATTGTTTCTGTTGCCACGCTGCTACAGCAAAAAGACGTCCAATATTGTCATGACTACTCTGGTTTGCTTCGCTGTCGAATCGGAACGAACTGGCCTTGCTATTGTTTCCAGCTTTTCTTCTATTTGGACAGACGTTGCAGCCTTCGCTGCTCAAGATGCCTCCGGCTTCGGCTCAATGGCTAACAATAGAAACCCCTTTGAGTGCCGTCTCACACCCAGTTCTCGGCGGCATTCGCGTTCATGCTCACACCGCTACTGGGACATCGTGCGCGACTTTTCCCCATTGTTCTCGACAACTCGCAGGAATTTGACCAAGTTCCGCCGTTCATCCATTCAAACTCTCCCTCCTTCTCCCTTCCTTCCGTCCTGACCTCGGCTCTTCGATCCTCTCCTCCCCCTCGCCCTTTCCCTTCTTTCTCAGCTGCTGCTTCAGACAATGGCCGTATGCGTACACGTCTCGTGATAGACATCTGGTACTGGTACCGCAGCCGAAATCACTTTAGCCTGTCTCTGCAGACCGGATCGTCAGTTTCCCGACTGGTTCGCATTCTGCCTGCTCTAGTCCCGCAAGCTTCCAATGGCCCTAAACCCAGGTCATCGGAGTGTTGGCGCTGCTACGATTGCTCTTTCATACAGTACAGACCTGAGGCGATTCAGCACCGCGACGAGTTTCGCTCGACAGTCGTGAGAAGCAGCTTCCCGCCCTCAGAGCTTCCGGTCCGACTAGTTGGCGAGACAAAAACACACACTCACACTCTACACTGCACCGCTCCTCTTTCCGTGACCGATTCATTTTCTATCGTCCATTGTCTCCAGCTTCGTGCACAACTGCTGACCTTCTTTATAGTTCGGAAACGTGTCGACTCGCGCTTGGCTACTCTTCACCCTCCCGTTCCGTTGGGACATGGAGGCAGCTCTCGCCTGTCGATACACGACTTCATCCCTACTCTTCTTCCTCTGTCGTCAACCAGCTTTGCAGAGCTTTGGTAGGCCAGCGAGGTCTTACACTGCTGTTGCACGGTGCGTAGCTTCTAGATCAGTTGCAATCCTCGGTTGTCTCCTCATGTCGTCAGGCAAACTCCTTCCTGTCTCGAGACGGTCCAGCCTCTCTCACCAGCAGCCAGGAACGTAAGCGCATACATCCATCGCCACAGTGTCGTCCTCTGCTTGTCGATCGTCACGCGTACAGTCGGTGTGTTTGCAGCACTCATCAACCATCCACCGCTGATCATCCACCATCATCACCATTACCAGCGCATTCAGTTTGATCAAAGAGCGCTCGACAAATCCAGTCTCTACCTATCTTGTCAACTTGATGACGCGCATACATCCATCGTATCGTCTCAGCTGAAGCACGACGACAGTTTCATTGTTCGCTGGGTGTCGCCATCGCGGCATCCATTGGCGTCCTGTTTGCGGCTACTTATGCCGGAACAGGATGGTAGCGGCGTCGGGACCATGGCCGTTCCCGTGATCAGCGGACAATCCCGACGGGCCGACACCATCTCTCCACCAGCTGCTTACCATCCCAACAATGAATCCAACCCTGTTGAGCATTCTGACACATCAACACAACACGATCCTACGACAGATCACCATGACGACACAACAGAGCAGCATTCAAAAGGCAGCAAAGCAAAGCCTTCCGACACACTCCGACGATCTCAGGCCTGTCTTGCCTGTCGAAAGAGAAAGCTACGCTGTGATGCCAAGAAGCCCACTTGCACTCGATGTGAAAAGGCATGGCTCGCATATCACCCCGCAGCCGATGCATCCGGCGCTTTCAAAGCAAGTCCACCACCATGCGAATACGACACTTCGCTCTTAGCTAAGATCTTCAAAAAGGGCGGTTCCAGCGATCCTCCAACAGCCTCTACATCTTCACAGCCCTCAGTTTTCCGTGCTCGCGACACCACTCAAGAGGAGCAGCTCGTGGAGGAGAACGAGCAGCTTCGTGCTCAGATTTCGTACCTCCAAGGGCAATTGCGTCGAGCCGATGGCGCTTCAAGCCCACTTTTGACGAAAGACAGCGCCAAGAAGCGCCCGTACCACCAAAGCGACAGCTCGGCAACTACAATTACAGCTTCAGCAGCTTCCAAGTTGTCAGTGCAGAGTCTCACTGGCACCAGACACGAAGATGCTTGGTACCACAAGCGGATCAGATCATCCAACGACAGCGACTTGGACCCAGATCGGTCACACAGCAGCGTCGGCACTTCGGCGTTTCAGCAGCAACAGCAACCAGCTTCAGCTAGGAGCACCAGTCCGATCAGCACAGCGAATCGACCTCTTGCTACTTCGAGCACAGAAAAGTCAAGCCAGCCTCGGACCTCACCAGTGCTACCCTCCGTCTTCGGTCGGGCGTCGGCAGGCACAGGGCAAGGTCCTGGATCAGAGCCCATATGGACGGCGCCTCCGCACTATCGTAGTGTGCCTCTCGTACGCTCACCTGTCGATCCGAACTCAACCGCACAAAGCGCTTCGCCACCCTTACCCAATAGACAGACACTTGATCGCATCATAGAAACATGCCGGCACGAGTCTTGGCTATTTTCAGCAATCAATGGCTACGCCCTGAGCGATGTAGGTGCCCTGTTGGAGACCACGCTCAATGCAGAAAGCGATCAATTGACGGCCAGGGCGCTGATGCTAGCGACTGTCGCCATCGGTCTGCCGCTAGTCGCTTCTGCCTCTCCTAAAGGAATCAGCTCGTCTCCAGTGTTCAAAGGCATCGATGAGGTGCTACGTGCACACTTGCAGTTGGATCATGTCCGCCTCGACAGCTCGGCATGGACGTCGACCGTCACCAGAATCTACGCCAACGGAGCACGAGACCTCTTGAATCAGGCTCAGGCGAATTCAGCAGGCCTCATGACCTCGGCGACGTTCGTCGTTCGGCTTCTCCTCGTTGAATGTTCCCACTCCTACAGTTCTATGCAGTCAGCGCAGGCAGATCTGGCACTGGCAGCTACCGAAGCTCGACTCTTGCATCTACACAGCCCAGTCTCGGGTGCTCACCCACGTCTCTCGACCGGCCCGGCTCGAAATTCGCATCTTGCAAGAGCGCTGCGTGGGCTGATGCAGAGCAAGGAGGAGTCGTTCGCGTTTTGGGCGCTCTTCCTGCACGATTGCTTCCAAAGCCGCTTGGCGTTGCTACCAGTGGCGATGGAGCGACAAGCCATCAAAGCGAGATTCCCTCGTCGTACCGATACCGACAACACATCGCCTACGCAGCATAGCCTCGACGGAGTGGATGCCTACATGTTTCGACGACGCGGCCTTCCGCTGCTTGAGCCAACGGACAACTCCATGTCGCTCCTGGTCAAAGTCGGCCTGGTTCTCGATCAGTGCTGCGATCACGCTATCACGGTTCGCCAGAAGCCTTACTGCCCACCTATAGCCGCCGGAAGGGGTGCTGCTGTACAAGACGAACGCGAAAAGGCATTCTTGGCAGCTCACGAGAGCATACGCAACTCTCGTGTGATGCTTTCCCACTTTGACGATCGTACACTGCCGAGATCCGACATGTTTAGCGGTGGAGCCAACAGCGGCAGATCGCGCGAGAGCCTCGCAACGACACTCGTGCTCCAGGATCAGTTGCGCTTCGCAGCAGAGGTGACGCATCATCTCGCCGTTCTGACTCTCTTTGAGACGGCGATGAATGTGGTCGACCCATGCTTTCAAGCTGAGGAAGCACGCGGCATGATTTGCAATGCTTCTGTGTGGCTCTCGAGATTAGCGGGCATGGCGCTGCAGAACGCGCCTCTGCTCTTTGCTCTGCCTTCCTTTTGCTCCTCTGCTTTCTTTGTGGCTGCTAGATGGCTGCTCTTCCTTCAAGGCGCCGATGCGGAACATTTCCATGCCGATATCTCGACGTTGGTGCTGGTGCTCAGCAAGCGGGGTGAACGTTACAGCCGAGATCGTAAGTATCATTTTCACTCCTTTCTTTCGTATATCGAGCGCACAGACGCTGACTTAGCCCCCCAACATCGTACTTTCTTCCTCTTCCCTTTACATTGACAGACTCCCTCGCCAAGGCTATCGTAGCACTGAAAAGGGAAGCCGACTTCTACGGCCGTATCTGCATCTCGCCTTTCACCTGGCCCATCGAGGCCGTATCTGAATTCATCCCCATCACAAGGCAAGATGCTGTCCGCGCCAGACAAGTGCACAAGCAACAAGCACCAAAACCAGAACCAGGCTTTGTCTCGATCGCCAACCTTGCAAGCTCCATCGAGGACGCAGCCGTCATTGAGCTAGCTAATGGCCCATCTACCACTAAGGGTTGAAATTCTCTTCTCTCTTTCTTTCTCTCTCTCTCTCTCTCTCTCTCTCTCTCTCTCTCTCTCTCTCTCTTGCTCTCTCTCTCTCTCTCTCTCTCTTTTTCACAAAAGTCACCTTTGGTCACACTCGCGATCAATGCAAGCTCGATTCACGCCAAAGTCAAACACTCATGTCTATCGCGCGTGTGCATATTGCAATCTTGAACATCGCCGTAAAGGGATACTCTCGGGGCCCACTACTGAGCAGCCAGCCTATCCAGCTCTCCCGACTCCCTGTTTTCCTCGAGAACGACCTTTTTTCTCGCCTCTGATCTGTATTTGAAAACGGCCGGGAAGGGAAGCGGATGAGAATTGGCAGCAGAATTAAACGCGAGCGTATCCACTTTCTCCGGTTGCCCACTCGGATGGCTAATATCAAAGCACCATGCCATACACGCCAAGTTGATGGTCAAACTTCGCATGGCTACGTGCAATCCTGGGCAGATTCTTCTGCCGAATCCGAAAGCTACGCTTCCGCGCTGCTTGGCAAACCACGTACCGTGGAGCTTTACGTCCTGTTGGTCGTTGAAGGAGGAAGAGGAGGAGAGGAATCGTTCGGGGTTGAAAATGTGTGGGTTGGGATATTCGTGAGGATCGAGGCTGATTGACCAGTGTGGAGCGACTACGGAGGAGCCTTTGGGTAGGATGTAGCCTTTGTATTCGACATCGGAGGTGAGTTTGTGAGTGAATCCGCCTGCGCTGATGGGACGCCAGCGGAGAGTCTCTTGCACGGTGGCGTGGAGATAGGGTGTCGACTCAGGGGTGAGATCTTCGAATGTGGGGAGATGTCCATCTTGATCACTGCCACAGATGCCATCGATCTCCTCTTGAAGTTTTTTAAGAACGGCAGGATATCTGCACATGGCCATGACAAATATAGCCAACCCACTAGCCGTTGTATCCGATCCAGCACCGAACAAGCTTCCTGCCATACTTGCACCTTCTTCATCGGTGATACCCAACTCCTTTTGTCTCTCTTGCACTTGTGATACGAAGCACGGTTGACAAACACCCTCCTTGACCCGCTGTCTAACCCTCTCCCATTGGGAGCGGAACAACTTTTGCTCTCGCTCCCTCAACTTCAGCCCCCTTCTCTTCCACGGATTCACCGCCTTGGGGAGGTGCATCAACGACGGATATCGATCCAGCATGCTTGCACCAGGTCGAATCCACATGGCCAAATTGGTCAAGCATTCTTCCACCTCTTTGATCAGTGGGTCGTCCAACCGAGTGATTGCATAGTCATAAGTGACCTGCATGATGACGCTTGCAGCGTATCTTTTGAAAACCTCTCTGAAATTGGTACCTTGTTGATTTCCTAGATGCAACATTGCGATGGTCGCCTCTCGTCTCTGCAAAGATTCGTAGGAAGAAGCCGCTTTGTCCTGCAAGAATTCGTGCATGGTTTTGCGATACAGACGCCATCGATCGCCATAGGGCAAGATGAGCATTCTTCGATTGTCGGAGATGAGCTCTCCGGCCATGATCTGACGTGGACGATCAGAGGTGTGCGCCGATTGACGCTCCATGATCTGGTGGGCGGATGAGGCAGATCCGAGGACGAAGAGGAGGGTGGTGCCGATGCGGAGGGTGTAGATCTCGCCGTATTTGTGGGTCCATTGCTCGAGGGTTCGCCAAGGATGGATGGTGGGAATGACGTTGCCGGTGAAAAAGTTGGAGGGTGGGGGGCCGGGTGGCAGGTTTGGTGTGACAGTAGTGCGGGCGAGGTAGGTGCGGAGGAGGAGGAGGCCGAGCAAGGCCGTTATGACGGCTGCTGTTAAGGTAAGGTCTGGCATCGTTGGCTTATTGAGTGGTGATGAGTGAAGATGGTGGAGAGACCTTCAATTGTCGTTGTACCTTTTTTTATAGACGAGCTGTGTTCGAGATGTCTTGCGCACCAACAACCCCAACTCTAACTCTCACAACAACCTTGGCACCAAGGGAAAAAGAAGGGAAAAGATGTCGTCCGGCACTTGAAACCCGGCACTCCAAGACCATGCAACCCGTGAGATCTTATCTATCTCCAAAGCCTGCTAATCACAGAACGGATGGTGTTTCGGGATTGACAAACGTGCTGTCTGTCATCCATTGCACAGTGTGTGTGTGTGTTTGTGGGTTAAGTTGGGGAGCTTACCCCGCACTCAATAAAAATACGTGGGCGGAGTGTGGAGCGGAAATCAAGGGTGCGGATCTAAACGCCCGCTCGCGCCAAAAATGACCAATCGTAAGTCTGTCATTCTTCCAAGTGTTTGCAGAGGAAGCATGGATTGCCTTGCAAGATCGTATTGCTGCCCGATGTTTGTAATTCACCACCTGGGTCGACGAGATCTCGATGCTGCTCGATACTAGTATACTTTGTTCCAAGAGTTTTGTCTCGTGCCTTTACCTACTCTCGAGGCCTTTCAAACACTTTCACAACACTTGATTCATCTACTGAACCTGCAGAGATACAGACATCTGCGGCCATAGAACCTTGAAAGCACCGCATCCCGTCCGATCTGCGAAGTTAAGCAAGGTATCGCCTAGTCAGTACTGCGGTGGGGGACCACGTGGGAATCCTAGGTGCTGCAGTTCTTCTTTTTTTGTGGGCGAAACATGAGATGTTACACTTCTCTTTTGTGACATTCTATCGAAGAGCGAACAAGTGGGATGGATGTCTGGCCCGGCGAATTGATCGGAGAAGATCCAGCCACACTCTTGGGTCCGCGGAAATGCCGTGCCCAGCGGCGTGGGAAGGAGACATCCTATGGAGAGTGCCTTCGAACTATCGTCACAATGTCGTCACAATCACCGACACCAACGAACGAGATTGGCACTCTTTGCACTATCAAAGACCATGCTATTCACAAACCGCCATATCGACACCAACGAACTCTGAAGGTGAGAAAGATTTGCACAGAGTGGGGAAGATGATTGGATCGGGCGACAACCCTCCGACGGCTAGCAGCGAAACGCGAACGGAAATGCCGTGGAATCTTGGCCGGAAAAAAAAAAAAAAAAAAAAAAATGGCAAGGCGACTAGAACGGCCCTTGTACATGTACGTTTCATAAGGGTTCTTTGCGAGCACTTGGCAAGACAGCGTGGTCCCGCGTGCCCTAGGATGGTCACATGTCGCTTTTGACTGCAAGCCCCTTCTGCAATCTGTTCAGTTGCCAGAGACCGAAGCGATTCTCGGGAATACAAATGCAAAGGCTCGTCGGGGCCTGAGATGCTCAACTACAGATAGCAATTGATTGTCGGTGGATGGTGTGGACAAGAAATTGTGGGATGGATGAATGTAGATCCCTCGCACTTGGAGGTGGGTAGGAGGAAGGAATCAGCCGAAGTTCCACCAAGATGCGAGTATCCGACGATCCGCCCCGCTTCCCGGTCGGTCCAAAAAGCAAGCGCCAATCTGATGAATCTTCCAACATAGCACCGCCTTCTGGGGCGGTCGCTGTTATAGTACACGCCCTCTAGCTTCATTTTCCACAGAGCCAAAGGGGGGACTAATGTATCATCATCAATCTCAAGCCGGAGAAAGGAGTGACTCACGAAAGACACATCCACGTTCAGATTTCGGCCCATGTGATGTGAGATGGATTTTTCGGCAAAGCATGACTCCGCGGCGTTTCCGCATATCTTGTGACTTTTTACTGAGCACAAAACGACACTTTGCTGGCTATGCATCCGGCTTGAACAACTTTTTTCTTTTTCGTGGAATTTTTTACTTTGGCAGCTGCCACAGAGAGAGAGAGAGAGAGAGGAATGAATTATTCAATCACGGCTACAGTATATCCAAATGGGTTTGCCGCTCGCGCCGAAACACAACACACACACCTCTGATCTGCCTCTCTGCAGGTACACCGCAATATCCCCCCCGCGTTGGGTTTCGTTTTTTTCTCCTCGATTGGCCAATGGAATGACCTGTCCACAGAGAATGCCTTTCGGTCGTCTTGTTGGTTGTCGCTGTTCGTTCCTTCCCCTCTTGCTTTCTAACCATATCCATCCCTTCCGACTTGCACCATGACACTGGACTCTCCGCATATGCAGGAGGTGCCTTCACCGTCCAGACAGGCAGAGATCGAGGTTGCAGCCTTCGAAGGCGCCCAGATCGGAGGCCTTGATTCTGCCGCCGCAGCCGCCGACAATGACGCCCACCACCCTTCTACAGCAGAAACAGCACTTGCGACACGCACCCACACATCAGACGGAGGAAGCGCGCCCATCTCCGATTTGGATGAAAAGAGCGATGCCCACGTGGTAACGCCCACCTCGCAGAATGCAACCGGAAAAGATCAACCCACTACTACCACCAACTCCAAGGGAAGCGGCCACTGGCTCCAATCAGACAAACAAGTCCTTCCCTATAAC
This sequence comes from Ustilago trichophora, assembly GCA_900323505.1. Lineage (NCBI taxonomy): Eukaryota > Fungi > Basidiomycota > Ustilaginomycetes > Ustilaginales > Ustilaginaceae > Ustilago > Ustilago trichophora. The sequence goes on along the minus strand of OOIN01000016.1, from coordinate 732,102 downwards.
AACATGAAGATAGTAATGCCTGGGATCTGTCTTATCGTCGGCCTGGCAGCACTTGACCAAACGATAGTCTCGACCGCGCTTCCTGTGATCTCGCAGCGACTGGATGGAGATGCCGGCCAGTATTCCTGGGTGGGGTCGGCCTACTTGCTCGCCTCGACTAGTCTCATCCCCCTTTACGGTCGACTTTCCGACTTGACCGGACGAAAGCCACTGCTCTACGCAGCCACTATCATCTTCCTCGTAGGCTCAGCTCTCTGTGGAGCTGCCCAGAACATGGCCTGGCTCGACGCTGCACGAGGTATCCAAGGTATCGGAGGAGGAGGCATCATCGCCCTCATCAACATCATCATTGGCGACATTGTCTCTCTCGAAAACCGTGGCAAATACTCTGGTTGGATCGGCGGGGTTTGGGGTATCGCCTCCGTCATTGGCCCTTTGCTCGGAGGAGCTTTCACCGATGCCGGTCACTCTGGCTGGCGATGGTGTTTCTTCATCAACTTGCCGCTTGGTGCCATTGCACTCGCTATCATCTTCTTCTCGCTCAACCTCAACCCAAGACCCAAGCTCACCTTCCGCGAGGCCTGCGGGGAGTTCGACTTCATCGGCCTCTTTATGGTCGTCATTTCTGTCATCTTGATCTTGCTCGGCTTCAACTATGCCGAAACCAAGGCGTGGAATGTTCCGGAGACGATTGCGCTGCTCACCGTCGGTGGAGTGTTGATGATCGCTTTTATGGCGTGGGAGTTCAGGACTACTAAGAAGCCCATTGTCCCACCTCGTCTGATTACTACCCGAACCACGTCCCTCATCCTCATCTCTGTTCTCTTGCACGCATTCGCCTTCTTCGCAGCGACCTACTACCTCCCTGTCTACTTCCAAGCCATCTTTGGCGCTTCGGCCCTCATGAGCGGTGTATACATGCTTCCTTACGCTCTCATCGCCTCGATCCTTTCGAGTCTGGTCGGATTTGGAATCACCAAATTCCGCGCCTACCGTCCATTCCTCTGGATCGGCTGGGCAATCATGCTCATCGGTTACGGACTCATGGCAACCCTCAACGCCAGCACCAGCCAAGCCAAGCAAGAAGTTTTCATCGGCATTGCTGGTCTGGGAACAGGTTTCCTCTTCCAAACCCCTCTGGTAGGATTGATGGCAGCTATGCCCCACGGTGACCTCTCCACCACCGTAGCAGCAATGTCTCTCGTCCGATCCCTCGGTGGAACGATGGGCATCGCTGTTGCCGGAGCAGTCTTCAACACCCAGAGTCGAACCCGTCTCCAGCGCATCCCCGGATTTACAGAGGCAATGGTATCGACCGGCTCCGGTGGACAGGATCTGACAGGATTGCGTCACATTCAACCACCAGAGCTAAGCAGAGAAATCATCGAGGCTTATGCGGATGGATTGCAGGTCGTCTGGATCGTACTTGCGCCCATGGTCGGCGCTGGATTCCTCGCCGTGCTCGGCGTCAAAGGCTACTCGTTGAGGAGAGACGTCAAAAAGGCACCCCAGCTAGAGACGCCAAAGAAGGTCGAGGATCTGGAAAACCCACAAAAACTAGAAGAAAAGACCCCTGCTAGCCGCTCATAGATCCACCTAACCCAGAATTTCTCTCTTTGTATAACGCACGCGCAACCAGCTAGAAATCAACCCATCAGCCATGGACCAATCCTCCTTATATGAATGAAAGCGTGGGCGTCAAAGAGTGCGAAACGAAAGGTCCCGCCAAACACGGGACTCGAGAAAAGTGTGGCTTGACAGGGAAGAAACCTTTTTCCGAAGAAAAAATACAAAAATAAAATAAAATAAAAAAGGTGTTAGTTCGCTGAATTTCGAAAGCCTATTTTTCTGATGTTGGGAAGGCGCAGGGTCCACTTCACGCGTCATCAATGTACCCACAACGCGCTGATTCATGGGTTTGATCTAGGGTTCGGTTTGAACCAACACCACCACCACCATCATCATCATCACAACCGTTACGAACACTCTCCAGGTCGAGTCAAGGATCTCGTTCAGAAGCTTAAGTTCTGGCATCGGTTGCACAGCAGAGAGCGTCGTTGCTGCGCACAAAGGCAGCTTACGGTTAAGATCGTCGGAGCGGAGTACGAATCGATACCGTGCGCATCGACAAGCCTTTCAAAGTATCAACGTTTTCGAGGTTAAGAACATCCTACCATGCTCCTGTGAGGTCTTTTGGAACATTTTGCACCCCGCTTCATCTAAATTGATCGCTGAGGACGTCTTTCGACTTGGCTCAAGTCTTTCGAGAATTCCACTCGTCGCACCCTCGTGACCCGCCAGCTGCCTCACAACTTCCCTGACCACGTACAGCATCCGACCGCAGCCTCACCTTCTCAGCCTCGCGAACTTGCAAAGATGGCCCAACTAATCCCGGGCGACGCCTCGCTCGTCATTACCCGACTGCTCATCCTCACCGTGTGGGGCGTCACCCCTCTAAGCTGGTTCGCCCTGCTCTCTCGTCTCCTGCGCACCTACATCCATCGCTACCATCCCTCCCTTTCGATAGATGCCAAGCTATGGAGCCTCATTGTACGACACGTACCTCGTGCAGTCTCGGACACGTTGGAAACTCTTCTCTCCCCTCGATGGCGATGGGCGTCCTCCCTTTTCTACCTGTACTGCGCTGCCGAGGCGGCATTCTCGCTCTACTACTGGCATCTCTCCCGCCAAATCCAAAAACCCGGTCCTCGACCTCTCTACGGTAGACGTTTCCTCCGTGGCGTCTTTGCACAGGCATTGCAAGCGGGGCTCAAGTCGGATGGTATCGAGCCAGGAAAGCAGCAGCAGCAGCAGTCCTACGCCAGCGCCGTTTCCACCTCTTCTTCCTTTCCCAACTCCGATCTCACCTCTAGGAATCCGACGGATGATGCAGCACTCAACGAAACTTCGGCACCTAGCAACGTTCGACAGAGATTAGGTAGGTTGAGAGCTGCGAGCTTCGTGCCTCAGTTCGTCACGGCTCCCATCGCAGAAGACGACCCCAGGGCGATCAAATTTCAACGTGATCAGGCGAGATGGTTCTTCGGAGTTCCCTTTGAGGAGATTACGAGAAGGGAGGTGATGCATTGGTTAGCTTGGTCGCTCTTTGCGACAGAGTTGGAGGTATTGGAGGCCGAAAGGGACGGATCGATCGGTGTACAGCAGAATGGGAATGGAAATGGGAGGGAGAAGGAGGATGCGGGTTTGGGACCGATGTCTGCCACTCCGTCGACGTTTAATTCGCCCATGCCGCCGAGTAATGAGGGGACGTTTGGTGGGATGGCTCCTGCGTTCTCGATGAATGGCGGTGGTGGAGGCGCGGGGAGTGTGGAAGAGCAAGAAGATGTGAGAGGGGTACGGGCGAAGGAAGGGGAGTGGGATCCTACTACGGGAGATAGGTTGCGGTTTTTGGAATACTGTCTGGAGCTGTTGGAGACTCGACAGGGGCGAAGTTATCCTGAGCATCCTCCTGGGCATGATACACAACCCCGCATTGATTCGGATTCCCGCCCAAAGACTTTGCTCAAACCGCATCCAAACGCATCCAAAGGAGGACCTCGAATCCGAATGATGCGACTCACCATCGACCCAGTTCGAACGCGCTCACGGCCGCTCATCTGCTACCTCGTCACCAACACGCTTTCCCACCTCACCATCCGCCGTGCCATCCGAGGCGGATTCTCACTCCACACCGAGGGTCGATTACCGTACCTCTACCGTGCACCTTTGAAATCTGACCCTTCATTGGACTCTACGCCCTTGATCGTGCTTCACGGCCTAGGCATCGGTCTAGCCCAATACTCTTCGCTGGTTACATTCTTCCTCCGATCACCCATCTTTGCGCATCGACCGATCCTAATCCTACTCCAACCCAACATTTCCCAATCCATCCTATCCGCCTCCTACCTTCGACCATTCGGACATCACGAAACGACGTCCGCCTTTCGACGCATCCTCACCAAGCGCAACTGGACTCACATTGACGTACTCTCGCACTCGTATGGCTCTTTGGTGCATTCGTGGCTGATCAAGAGTTTGGGAAGCCAAGTACGACGTAGCTGCTTTGTCGACCCGGTTTGTTTCCAACTCTGGGTACCGTTTGTATGCTCCAACTTTGTCTACAAGCGCGCTACGACTCCGATCGAGCTGCTGATGCGCTACTTTGTCGCGCGGGAGGTGGGGACGGCAAATACGCTGTGTAGGTATTTTGACTGGTCGAGCAATATTCTCTGGCCCAACGAGATTGAGGCGTTGAAGGATGGCAGCAAGACAAGGTTCTACCTGGCGGAAGAAGATGCGATCTTGAGCGCAAAGGATACTTTCGAGTATTTGGTGGAAAGTGGTTGTCCAAAGGAGAACATTTTTTACGGTGAGCGCAAGGCACATGGTGAAATGCTGATGCATGGAGGCGATGCGTTTGAGGACATTGTTGGATGGTTGTCGATCGAGTTGTAGGTTCACAAACAAGTTTGGGATTGTACAAAGTTTGTCACTTTCGAAAAAGTCACTTTGCGATGGTTGTCAATGTCGAAATGGTATGATCTGGTTGGGTTGTTTAGGCTGTTGAACAAGCATCGTCTCGAGAAGAATGCTCCCTTGCAATCCGGTAGACAATGTGAAGACCTGTCGACTGCGATCATAAGCATGTAAACCAACACTGGAGACAGGCTTCTTCAATCTGTGATGACGATCTCTAGAAGCATAGTGTTCATGTCTCTAAATCGATGACTTGAATCCATAGACAAGGTTGAAAGCTTTTTTTCCCGTCATATACGAGCGTGCTAGATTTGCTGCTGAACATGAAGCGTCTCCATACCCAGACGTAATATTCCTCTACTATCCGCTTCCTTATGACGTTCTGCTCTCCAAAAAAAGCCACTTTCAACACACGTTTCGGAAGATACCGACATTTGAAAGAAGATGCAATTACGTGAACCGAAACCGAAATCGAAACCGAAAACACAAAGCAACACTTGGATGGCTTTACTCGCCAAACAGCTTCTGTACCCGCTTCAAGACGCTATCTTTGGCCGGATCGTAGGGGTGATCTTTGGCCGGAATCTCGAGAAGTGCGGGGAAAGCTTGGGTGTATCGATCTACGATAGGGCGAATCTTTTCTGCAATGTGTTGGTTGATGAGAAGGATAGCGATGTCCTTGCGTTCCGAGGTAAAGTGGGTGAATGTCTGTTCGATGTCCGAGACTGATGTCTGTTTGGCGGATTATATATATAGGGTCGAGGTCGAAGGGAGGTAGATGTGGGATTAGATGGGGATGAGCGAGTCGTACCAGATGGTCGGGTGGAAGCGAGGAATTGATGTAAGCAAGCGGTGCCAGACTATGCGAGATGAGTTTGATAGGATGCATACCTTGTTGTCAACAATCATAAAGTTCTTCTCTCCCTTTTCGTCGACGTTTCCGATCCCTGCTAGGAGCAGACCTGTTGTCGAGTCCTTTTTTGTTTTATCGCATTACCAAAGACTCGAGCCAAAATGTCAGCATCGTGCCCCCTTTTGCGTAAAAGCGTCTTGCAATTTCGATGGATGAAGCGATGGTGCGACTTACCTCGTCAGCAATGAGCGCTATGAGCGTCCTATCTGACGCCGACATCTTTGCGCTCTAACGTCTTTGGCGTTGAAAGACGATAGCGACGACTTAAAGAGATGTTGTGGTGGGCGTGGTGAAAGAGAGAGAGAAAAGGGACGACCAGCTGTTGGGATCCAGTATCCAAGCTGCAGTATGTACACCATGTGGAGCGAGCATATACTGTACTGTACAGTACAGTACGTGTTGCACAGTGCAGGGGCAACGCTATCTGGCGGCAATCACGTGCACGGGTGGAAAATGGGCTCGAGCCAATTTCCCTGAAAAAAAAGAAGAGCGCTTTTTCGTGCGGATGGGCAGCAGAAGGTGGAGAATTCAATTCTTCTGTGGATGAGAGAGAGAGAGGGTCCAAAACTGCATCTTCTCTGGGGTATCAACTCTCAACTTCTTGATGCTGCTCACAACCATATCCGCACACACGACACACACGCACAAAGACGGTGTAGTTAGACATAGCTTTGGTCGCATCAAAGACGTTCAACCCTTCCCACAATTTTTTTTTCCAATCGGTCACACGACAATAGCTCAGGATCGATAGAGAGGTCTCACCTCGGCAACTGATCCATCCGGACACCTGATCACTACGACGCATCGATTTCGGCAACAGCTACCTTGGCGCACCTCACTGTCGATCGTTTAACAGGCACTTTTATCGTAGACTCTTGCTTAGGATAGCATCTTTGGCTACATTCTTTGCACCCTATCACGGCACCTCCACACCGCTTCCCTCTCTCTCTCTCCCTCTCTCGAGACAGCATCGCCACCATGTCATCCACCTACCTCGCCCCCAACTCGGTAGTCAACACCTACAACGGAACCTCCACCTCTGGTGGCCCCCATTCCTCCGACGAACCACTATTTGCCCCCATCTCCAACTCTTCCAACCCAAACCCCTCTCGAGTATGCTACTTTTTCGACTCGGACATTGGCAACTATCACTACGGTCCCGGACATCCCATGAAGCCCACGCGTATCCGCATGTGTCACTCGCTCGTGATGAACTATGGCCTCTACAAGCGCATGGAGATCTTCCGAGCCAAACCCGCCACCAAGCGCGAGATGAGCCAGTTTCACACGGACGAATACGTCGAATTCCTCAACCGTGTCACTCCCGACAATGTCGACAGCTTTGTTCGCGAACAGGCCAAGTTCAACGTCGGTGATGATTGCCCCGTCTTTGACGGTCTTTTCGAATACTGTTCCATCTCTGCCGGTGGCTCGATGGAAGGCGCGGCGCGGTTGAGCAGGGACAAGTGCGACATAGCCATCAATTGGGCTGGTGGACTTCACCATGCTAAGAAAGGCGAAGCGAGTGGATTCTGCTACATCAACGATATCGTTTTGGGCATTCTGGAATTGCTCCGTTACCATCCACGTGTCTTGTACATCGACATCGATGTGCATCACGGAGATGGAGTCGAAGAAGCATTCTACACTACCGATCGCGTCATGACCTGCTCATTCCACAAGTACGGCGAGTTTTTCCCAGGAACCGGAGAACTCCGCGACATCGGCATCGGTAAAGGCAAAATGTACTCGTGCAACTTCCCTCTTCGAGATGGCATTACCGACGAGAGCTACAAGACCGTCTTTGAACCCGTCATCTCTCAGATCATGCAGCACTACCAACCCTCCGCCGTCGTTCTTCAGTGCGGATCCGATTCTCTCGCCGGTGACAAACTCGGATGTTTCAACCTCTCGATGCGGGGGCATGCCAACTGCGTCGAGTACGTCAAGTCGTTCGGTCTACCCTTGCTCCTCCTCGGAGGAGGAGGATATACGATGCGAAACGTCAGTCGAGCCTGGGCGTTCGAAACCGGGCTTGCCGCCGGACAAGAACTCAATCCGCAAATCCCGGTCAACGAGTACTACGAATACTTTGGACCCGATTACCGACTCGATGTGCGACCTAACAACATGGAGGATCTCAACACACGCGAGTATCTCGAGAAGATCAAGATCCAGGTTTTCGAAAACTTACGTCAAACCGCACATGCACCCTCTGTCCAAGGCCACGTCGAACCCAGGAGTATCTCTGAGCAGCTTCATCTGCAGAATTTGGCAAATGGCGAAGATGCGGATGATCAGGATATGGATCTGGCCGAGAAGAATGGGTTGCAGGCTCTCGAAGATCGACATCCGGATTCGAGGGTGGTGGATCGACCTGAGTTTGTAGATTTCTCGAGGAGGGGTGATGATGAGTTGGATCGCGAAGGGGGGGATGCAAATCCTGGTAGGGTGGTAGATGATCCGGGTGCCAAGGTTGGGATTGCGGATGTGGAGAATCCAACAACGACGGCAGAGGAGAATGCGATAGATGAAAAAATCGAGGCTGATGCCGTGGCCAAGCAGCAAGCGAAGCGGGATGCTTCCAAAGAGCCTGTTGTGGCATCCGCTATGGAAGACGACAAGCAAGATGATACTGCTGCACCGACAGAAGACGCTACTACAACCATCACCACCACCACCACCACCACCACCACCACCGCCGCCGAAACAACAGCAGTACCCACTTTCACCACCGAACAAACCGCCCCCCTTATCCATTCCAAAGAAGCACCACCACCAGCCAACACCCCCACCCCCACCCCACCACAACCGAAACAAACACACCCAGACAAAGACGCAAAAATGGACGTTGATCAAGTCTAAAATCCTTCTCAAATTCCACTTTTACCCCCCCCCCCCCCCCCCTGTTCGTATGGTTTGTTCATCATGTTTTTGTATTTTATTTTTTTTGAATCCAAATTCTGCGTCACACCCTCTCTATGCACCACCTTCAAGGTCCATCCTCACATCCCCTCAGCCTCTCCACACACAACCTTAGACATGCATGAGATCCAAACAGCATCAAAATCCTCTCTCGGTGAAGAAAAAAGAAAAGAAAATGTATCATTTCAAACAACAATCTTCTACCCCATAAACCCCTACCTTCTCCTCGATCAAGCGCGCTTCTTCCCACCCTTACCCTTGACCACCTTGAACCCGGCATCTGCTCCAGCTACACCAGCACCCGGCTTACTTGGCACAGTCTGCTTAAAAGGGTCTCCTCCACTTCCGAGCGTCTTAGCACCGAACAAACTAGCCGAACTACCGCTGTTGCTCTTTACGCCTGCACCAAAGTTTCCCATCCCTCCAGATGCTCCACCTGCCGAAGCACCCCACCTGCTAACCGAACCAGTACGACCCTGCACATCGAGCTTGCGCTTGCTCACAAAGTCGTTGGCGAATCGTCGCCCATCCAGCGTAGAGCTGTTGGCATACACCGTATCGGCAATGATCTCGATAACGTCGGCGGAAGGATCGAGTGGGAACTGAAGCAGCATGTCGATAAAGTCGTCCGTCTTGATCGTAAGACCTTGGAGGTTGTCCTTGCAGTATTTGATGAATTCGGGCGATGGTGCGTTGGGGTCGGTGACGGTGGTGGTGCGCTTCAGGGTGGAGCTGGTGGGAAGAGCAGCGGAAGAAGAGCTAACAACACGGCTGGCGGGCGAAGGAGAGGCAGGAGCGGCTGCAGTGGCAGGTTTGGTGCCGACAACGCTCCACGCGGATCCAGAAGATGGGGTGGGCATGGTGCTGCTAGCCGCACGCGGGGTGGCAGAGAGCGCTGGGCGAGTGGCCAGCGGCGAAGCCGTAGCAGAGCCATACCCTGCACTTGCGGCGGCAGTCGAAGTCGCAACAGCAGCAGCAGGAGTAGCACTGGGAGTAGTAGGCTTGCCACTGGCCCCTACAACCGACCAAGCACCACCGCCGCTGGAAGCATTGGAATTGACCGGAGCCACAACAGCACCGTGCAAGTTGGTAGCAGAGGTGCTGCGACTGGCCGAATCAGCATATCCCTTTCGCAGGGCAATGGCCTGTGCAGCCTGTTGAGCCTTGACCTTTTCAGCACGCTTCCTCTCTTCCTCCTGAATCTCCATAAGCGTCTTTTTCGGTGCAGTCTTGCCAGCGTTCCAAGCCGGAGCTGCGGGACCACTGGCGGCAGTGGCACTGCCAGCATCGCTACCAGCAGCCGAGTTGACCGTCTTGGTGGCAGGTGCAGAGGCGAGACCCCAGCTCAGGGTGGTAGGCAGCTCCTCGGTGGCAGTGGGCGAAGCAGCCATGCGGGCTCGGGCAGCTGCCTTTTCAGCGGCACGCTTAGCCTCGGCACGCTTGGCTTCGGCTTCCTGGATCTCGCGAAGGCTAGGACCGGTCGACTGGGCAGCATCGTCCTTGGCAGCCCAGGGAGCAGGACGGCTAGCAGGAGCGGGTGACTCGGCGGAGGCCGATCCATCGTTGAGCCAGTCGGACAGAGGAGCCTGAGTGGCAGTGGATGCATTGTCTGTGTCTTTGCCGCGTCGGAATTGCTCCTGCGAGACGACGCGGACGTTGCTTGCGCCAGTAGGGCGAGCAGCGGGGGCGGCGCGATTAGCAGGCTCTCCGCTGCCAGGAATCGCACGCGACACCTCGGAACTCTGTCGTTGCAAAACGGATCGCTGCTCACGCTTGGCATCCTTGGCCGACTTGTTGGAAGGGAGAGTCAAAGCAGGCATGCCGGAAAGCTCGGGCTCCGAGGCAAACTCGACGGCCTTGGGAGACTGAGGCCAGAGCTCCTCAGGACGAGGTTCGCCAGTGGTGAAAGCCTCGGGAGGAGGAATCTCGGTCTCGACAGTCTTGGCAGGCTCGTTGGCTGCGTGACTAGCACTGACTGCGGCGGCGGCAGCAGCAGCCTTCTGAGCGTCCTTCTTGCTGAGCTTCTTCTGTGAAGTGGCAGTCTTGGCCGGCTCGCCGACAGCTTCGACTCTTTGTTCGACGGGAGCCTGTTGCTCAACAGCGCTGGTAGAAGTGGGAGCAGAGACCTCTTCGACAATGCTCTGCTGTTCCTGCGCAGGAGCGGGGAAGGCGTTCTCGAACGACTTGTGCTGCTCCTCCTTGTGCTCAGCAGCCTGGCGGGCTGCGGCAATGTCGTGTTGAGGAGCGGGGGATCGGGCTCGTCGAGGTGTTCCGATGGGGTCTGCGGCTTTGATAGCCTCGTTGCGGAGGATGGCTTCACTGAAATCCATTTGGCGGTTGGTCACGTCAGGCGTAGTGGCCGAGTAATTCCAGGGAGCCTGCTGTTCGCCCCACTGGCCCTGCATGGGTCGCATCGCGTCGAACTGCGATCGAGGGGCGAGCGAAGCCTTGTTGGTCCAAGGGCTGCCGGTCTGCTCGAAAGTCGGCCTCTGCTGATGGCCGAAGTTGTCAAACACGGGGCGATCACCAACGAGCGGGCTCGGATGACCGCCGAGACCGACATCGCCAAACTGGCCGAGACCACCGTGACCGATGCCACCCCAATGAGAGGGCGACATGGCCGACTCGGCACCCCATCCAGATCTGCCCAGACCGCCACCGAAGCCATCGAGCTGTCCGAGGCTCATGCCACCTGGACCGCGCGAGGCGGCAGCGGCGGCAGCAGCACGCTGTTCCTGCATCTCACGCTCGCGGATGATCGACATGAGGTCGTCCTGGTTGCGCAATCCACCTTGACCCGCAGAAAAAAGGTCGGGGCGTCCAAAGGGCGAGGCAGGCGAAGGACCAGCGTTGCCGAGCCCACCGAGGGCCAAAGGTGCAGGCCAGCCTTGCTGCCTGCCACCCTGACCTGGCCAAGCACGGTTAGCGTCGAATGCATCGCTGAATCGACTCTGCTGCTGCTGCTGCTGCTGCTGCTGCTGCTGTTGCTGCTGCTCACCGCCGAGCAAATTGTCGCCGACCAAGTTGTTTTCGAAAGCGGGTCGAGGTGGCGCTGGGCTGTGAAGCCAGTTGGAGGGAGGAATGACGAAAGGCTGAATGGCATTGCCGATAGCAGCAACGATCTGAGCGAGTGGCTTGAAATCGGCATCCTCCTGACGCCTGATGAGGAGATCGTCGGCAAAGTACTGCTGCGAGTACCAGTCTTGCATCATGAGACTGCTAAAGGGACCCTGAACGTTGCCGGCCATGTCCCTGTAGAGCCACATGGACGATTCGGGCGACCAGGGAGCGGCCTGCATGGATGGCTGAGAAGCGTGCTGATGAGACTGTTCGTAATGCTGCCTGGCGTCGCCACCTCGAAGGAAGTCATCGTTGTTATTGGCAGCGAGGCGGTCTGAGGATGCCGATGCTTGGTCACCAGCGAGGGCGGAAGCAGAAGGCAAACCAGCACTGTCGTCCTCGTCGAGCTTGAGTGAGCCAAAGACGGCGGAAGCGTGCTGAGCGAGGTCGGGATCGTCGCTGCCGAGTCCATGTTCGCCTGCTGTTGCGTTTTTACCGCTAGAGTCCTGCGCTTGAGTGCCTGCCTTTTCGGCCGAGCTGGCGTCGGTAGCACCCGAAGCAGCGACGGCAGTGGCTGCATCGTTTCTAGAAGCTTGAGGCTGCAGGGGCTTTGCTTGACTGGTCTGACGCTCTCTCCTTCTGTCGAATCCAGCAGACTTGCCAAAGCCAATGCTGCCGTCGGAAGGTGGGCCGATGGGTCCTTCGCCAGGCAGACGATCCTTGTGACGCGCGAAACGGGCCGAGATGCTCAGTCCTTCGGGATTGCCGCTTGGCACGATAGGCTGAGCTGACTCAGGTGCTTGAAGAGCCGCGGAAGCAGCCGGTGTCGCGGCGGCAGCCGTGGGACTGGTGGCGCTTTCGGCAGCAGCCGAAGTGTTTCGGCCTCTGGCACGATTGGAACTGAAGGCATCCGAAAATGCACCAGCTGCACCGCCAACTGCACCAGCTTGGCCGACGGTAGTCTGAGAAGAGCGACCCCAGGATGCAGCTCCAGCAGCACCGTTGGACGTCTGCGAGGCATTCGTCTCGTCCTGGCTGCCCTTGATGGAACGACCAGAACGAGGAGGATCAACAGCACCATGGCCGCCGTCGCTGCTGTCCATCCTCTTGCGGGCGGGAGGAGCGACACCAGAGAGAACACCGCCCTGGATGCCGCTGAATCGATCACGAGAGACGCTGGGCGAGAGAGGACGAGAGCCAGAGGTGACGTTGACACCAGCCAGAGCACCGCTCGAAGCACGCTGGAAGAGACCAGGACGCTCCTTTTCCGCTTTGTCCCAATTCGAAGTGCCGGCAGATCCGAACCCTCCTGCAGAACTTCCTGAAGTCGATCGTGCGTTGAGTCCACGAGGCTCGCTGCCGGCCAATCCGGGCGAGAGAGGACCTCCACCGACCGCACCAAATTCGGCAAAGGCAGACGGGCGCCGGTCGTTGCCGCCTTTTCTGCGCGAGGTGCTGGTGGAGCGTTCGGGACCAAGACTACCACCAGGTGGAGCTGCATCGATGGGCGAAGGCTCTGCGCTGGGTGTTTTCCCGGTACGATCCGAGCTGTACAGACTCAACAACTTTTCGCGCGTCACCTTGTCCTTGGTGAGAGCTGCCGAGCTGCCATTGAGCAAAGCCGCAGAGGCGTCACTGTCGCCCAAAGCGGAAGAGCCATGCTGATGAGAGCCATGCGTGCCGTTGCGATCCGATGCTTGCGCCGTTGCCGCAGCCGCAGCTGCTGCAAACGAGAAAGCACCAGGACTGCTCACCGCGGGGCTGACTACAGGGGTGGGACCCGACAGATTTGCAAGCCCCCCCGGCCCACCGTTGCGCTTGCCTCCCCCAGCATTGCCTCCGCTGGGAGCAGTGTTGCCTGTGATGGGCCCAGTGCCGGGGCTAGTAGCAGCAGAGGGTGTAGTTGAGGCAGAAGTTTCTTTGCCGCCAGATTTGCTGTTGGGACCTTTGCGCATCCACTCAGGACCGAATTGCATCGAGGTTGCCATTTTGTCTTGAAGATTGATGGGTGATGGGTGATGGGTGATGGGTGTGAGGAGCTGGTTGCTGTTTGGCTGAATAGCTCTTTTGGAGTGCGGGAACGATGCTGGAGCTGCTGATAAGAGGTCAGGAGCTGGTGATGGACGGTGAGACAACTGTGTGCTCAGAAGTGGGGCGAAGAGATGGCGTGTGAGCTGGTGAAAGCTGAGGAGCTGATGCTGACGGTTTCGGATAGACTAATGTGGTGTTGGTGCGAGCGGAGAAAGCGTGTATGCTTCTTGGCTAGTGGAGCAAGAATATATTGGTAGCGGAGCAGTTGAACGGTGGGAAAAGGTTGTGCTGAGCTCAGTGCCTGTGCGAGTAGCAATGCGGGAGCGAGAGTTGGTATGTGAAGAAGAGGACGACGAAGATGAGTCTAGTCGTGTAACGACGCTAGAGTGAATGCAACGGGCAACAGTATAGTTTGGGATGGATCCTTTCCGTGGTGAAGTTCCGAAAAGAAAGAGCTAGAGGAGATGATTGTATCCGTGAAGCTCGAATGAGATGATAAGGACGACAGAGTCCAGTCTTTTGATATGCTGTATCAATGGAAGGTGATGCTGAGGGTTGTGAACGAGGAAGCTGCTGTCCTTGGAGTGTGGTACGAAGAGCTGTAAATGTCTTGCTATGTATCTGAGCGAGCGGTGATGCTGCGAAGTTGTTCAAGCGGATACGAGATCGGCGAGAAAGAGAGAGAGAGAGAGAGAGAAAGAGATATGGAGGAGAGATGGAGAGAGGCTGAAGCTGAAGACGAGAAGACAAACACGAATGAGAAGAGTGAGAGTATCGAAAAAGAAGAAGTAGTGGCAAGAGCGCGGACCCAACTACAGTAGGACTGAGACCTCTGAGACTGACTCTGTCCAGTCGACAGAGCACCAACCAGCCAATCAACCAAAAAAAGCTTGTTCTCTCTCTCTCTCTCTCTCTCTCTCTGTGTCTCTTTGTGCTACAAGGGGCGTGCGTAACATCCTTGCCTCAATCTGCGCTCCCTTTTTTTTTTTCTCCTCTTCTCGGTTGTCGCCTTTTTTTTCTCTCCTCTCAGCGCTGCCTGCCTGCTTTGCGCTGTGTTGCGCTACTTTTTCTTCCCTGTGTCTGCTGTATCTTTTGTTTTGTTTTTTTTGTTTTTTGTTTTTTGTTTTTTCGGCTACACGTCGTGGTGCGCTGAAAAGAAGACTTTTTTCTTTCAGCTTTTCGGGGCGGTGGGAGACGACCTTGTACCGCCATGAGCGGTTCCGAGACAGCTGTCCGCTTGCGAGCCAATGAAATGTCCACGGATGTAACCTCCTTCTGACGACCTTGCACCATGCAACCCACCAGATCCCCACAGTCACATCCCATCCGTATACACCTTTGATCGAGCATAGGAGCAGAACGAACGGACAAAGGGGGCAAAAGATGGACCTTTGACAAAGCTTTATACCCCTTGGTGGGTCTGCAAAAAAAAAAAAAAAAAAAAAAACAACCCCGGTTTGCATAAAAACAACGGCTCTCTTGGGTCATTCCTCTCAAACGTATGCTTTGAGACGCAATAGGCTTTCACTTCGACCTCTGATCGATGAAAAGCCAAGCCGAATCAAACCGAATTATGGCTGGCGCAGGCTGGTTCTTTTGTGGCTTTGATGAAGCCCAGCGCCGCCAGCTCGTCATCAAACCTTCTTCCTCGAACAAATGAGGTTGCCGTCGGCCAATTTTTTTTTTTTTTTTTTTTTTTTTTTTTTTTTTGGGCACGTCTCGCCATGATCACACGCTCAGGAAATTTCTCCAAAATGTTAAACTCTTAGCGGAAAGTTTGAAGCGATCACCCTCACAGCCTTCCTACGGCTCGTTGACGAGACCTGAAAGTACTCCAACACTAGCGCTCACTCGGCCCACCTCTTAGCTCTCTAGCTCCGTTCACAGATTTACACGCTACACGACGGATTCAGAATCAAGAGTTGTGCATGGTCTATTGCGATTAATAAAGTACACGAGACGTTAGGCTGTCGATTTGGTGTCGGCATCGCTCGGCTTGCTATCCTCCTTCTTGTCGAACTTCTTGTCGCTTTCCTTATCGGCCTTCTTTTCCTTTTTCGCGTCAGCTGCGTTGTCTGCTACGCCATTGTTAAATCGAATCAGATCAGAAAAGGGATGAGGAGAAGTGGTGAGATTTGAGCGATCAATGAATGTAAAATACACTGGCATTGTGTGATTTGCAACAAGCAGGGCCGCTGGACCTACAGCTTGCGAGACAGTCACTTTCGATGTGTCATCCAGTCCCAAGTGCGACCCAAGAAGCCTTTGTGTGGCTCTTGCGCGGCTGCTTTCGACGCTGAGGGTGTATCTTGGTTGTCGCTTGAAGCACTGTCCGCTGAGGCACTCTGTGCTGAGACACTCTTGGCTTGGGTGGTAGCCTCGGGCTGGGGTGTTGATGAAGAAGCAGCGGCGGTATTGCTGGTGTCGCCATCAGAACGAGACGAAGGGTGAATGGAGAACCTACCTGCAGATGTCTTTTTGGTGGATGCCTTGATTGTGCTGTCGGAAGCTGCCGAAGAGGCTTTCGTGCTTGATGATGACGAAGCAGAGTCGGATGATCCGGTCTGTGCGGCCCTGGGCGCTTCCTTGGAGTTGCCTGTAGCCTTGGATGTCTTGGAGTGGGATGCGTTGTTGTTGTTGCTGTTGCTGCTGTCGCTTGCTGTCGACGAACGTCCTTCGACCTCATCAGCATATTGCTGCAGAATCTCACGCTGTCGCTTGGTAAGCGAACGTGGCATGCTGACTTCAAACTGCACCATCAGGTCACCCTTCTGTCCACGACGAGTGGGCGATGGCACACCACGCCCAGGCAAGATCATCTCCTCGCCTACCTGCGTACCTGCTGGGACACGCACCTCGACAGGGCCATCGAGCGTGGGCACGCGCACCTTGCCTCCGAGGACAGCGGTGTGGAAGGGAATCGTGGCCGGGTAGAAGAGCGTAGAGCCTTGACGCCTCCAGATGCGGCTGGGTGCCACGTTGATGCGGACGTAGAGCGATCCGGGTGTGCCGGCACCCGAGAGTGGCACATCACCAAAGCCATCCTTGCGAATACGGAAGCCGTCGTCGACACCTGCTGGGAGATCAATCTCAACTTCCTTTCGTCCACGTACTCGTCCAATACCGTCACAGGTGTTGCAGTTGTCTCCGGGCGCGACGGTCGATCCGGCACCGCCACACGATGGACAAGTGGTGGCCATCTGGAAGCCGCTCTGGATCACAAAGGTGCGTGTACCCGTACCGTTACAGGTGCCGCAGGTGCTCTTCTTGGCGCCAGGCTTGAGTCCCGATCCTGTGCAGGTGCCACATCGTTCGATCGGATTGATGACGACCTTGCGCTTGGTACCCTTGCACGCTTCCTCGAACGAGAGGTTGATGGTGGTTTCGAGGTCCTCTCCTCGCGCTTCACCCGCAAAGCCTGCACCGCCGAAACCAGGACCACGCTGACCAGGCCTGCCTCCACCGCCGAAAGCGCCAAAGAGGCTCTCAAAGATGGAGCCTGCATTGCCTGCATTGGAGAAACCGCCAAAGTCTTGGAATCCACCAAAGCCACCTGCGCCGAAGGGGGACGAGCCTCCACCACCGAAAGGATCGAAACCTGGCTGACCATCGGTGGTGCCGTACTGATCGTAAGCAGCACGCTTCTTTTCATCGCTGAGCAAGTCGTAAGCGTTCTGAATCTCTACAAAGCGTTCCTTGGAGCCCTTTTCCTTGTTGGTATCCGGATGATATTTTTTGGCGAGGCCGTAGTAGGCGCGCTTGATGTCTTTGGGGTCGGCATCCTTTTTGACTCCGAGAACAGAGTATGGGTCCTTGGTGGAGGCGGGGCGAGCAGCGGAAGAGGAAAAGGTTCGAGCAGATGTGCGCTGGTTGGGCAGCTGGTTGCCGCAGGAGCTGCAGGAGCGAGGATGAGACAGGCTGACCAGAGATCGAGAAGAAGCGGGGAGCTTTGAAGAGCTGGAAGCCGATGCATCTGCACGGACGAGCGAGACGCTAGGTCGAGAAGCAAACGAGCGACGAGGTGCAGCACCGGTGGCACTTGCAGCGGAGGATGATGATGCGTAGAGGGGCGAAAGGCGGCCAACTGCGCCACGAGCTGCTGGCGTAGGCATGGCTTGGCTGCTGAGTCGAAGAGGTGTCACAGCCGTACAAGGCTGGTCTAGATAATGTCCAGGAGATGTGTTTGCAGGGGGAAAGTTGATGGGTGAGGTGAGGTGATGTGATGGAAGTATCCAGAGTGGTGCGAGAAGGTGGGAGATGAAGGTTGAAATGGATGTCGCACGCTGCACAAACCACGTTCGGCTTTCACTCGCCTTGCACCCAAGAAAAATCATGCTTACACTCTGCCGATTCTTCCGATGATGATGTTTTTCTGTTCACTGACTCCGCACTCTTTTGACACAGACTCGTCTTGTCTTCACAATCATGTCTCTCTCTCTCTCTCTCTCTCTCTCTCTCTTCCTCCAGTCTTTTGACCCTCACTCGAGCCAAGACAAGGTATGTGTCAATTCGATCTGCATCGCCACTGCAAATAGTCTAGATGGCGTTACAGGTAAGTAGAAGCTGATCCGGTTGTCCTCGGGATGGTTTTCTTTGGGTGGAGGCGAGGCTCTCCAAAATTTGACAAAAGGAAAGCACGGCCCTGTCTGAGGCCAAAGCGAGAAGCCAAAGCGAGAAGAGAGAGGAGAGAACTTTCCAGATTTTTTAGGAGAGGCTTGGACTGCAAATGACGGCTCAGTCGTTCAGATCTTCTGAGATTTGTCATGAAGAGCTCCAATCTGGCAGATCGGGAAAGAAAGATCAAAGTCAGATCGATGGTTGGCAGGACGGCTTTCGTGCTTCGTCTCTGTCTCTCCACTCGACGCGTCGGTCGGGCGCTTCGTGTGTGCCGTTGCCCATTTTGAGCGGGATTGCGTTGCGCTGTCTCTCGTCTCTCCCTCTCTCTTGGCGCACGGAATTAATTTTTTTTAAAGAAAAAAATTGATCGCAAACCCAGGCGCAAGCAAAGACGCGGCTGTCGGCTTGTCGGTCACACACACTCTTTCTCTCGGGCCAAGGAGGATCAAGGCAAAGAAAGCAAAGAGTGCAAAGAAAGGGCAAAGCGACTCGAGAGAGAAAGAGAGAGGGCGTAAAAGAGGAGAGAATCGAAAGCATGATCTTGTTTGAATTGTCTGTGTGTCTGTCCTCTTGTCCGTCGCATTTCACGGCGCATCTGCAATCACACTGCAGCACCAGACAGCGGCACAGACACCGCGAGCCAAAGCGATTTCCTCGCATCCACACACACACACACACACACAAAGTCGCGATCGCATCCACTCGGCCTCTCGTCTCCTCGTCACTCTGTCCACCATCATTCTTCGTGGCCCCTTGTTCCATCCATCCATCCATCCATCCATCCAACGCGCACGTCGTCGCATCCTCGACATCCATCGACACCTTGCTGTCTTACATACCCCTGCGCGGCCCTATACTCTTTCTTTTTTTTACACCAGCAACACGTCATCGCGTTTGCAAGTTCACCTTATCGCGTCGAACAGTGACCACTCTGCCTTTCCATCCAAAACGCGTCGAATCAACGTGTAGCAACGAATCCTCTTCCCCCCCCTTCTCTTTCATCCACCGCATCGCAACAAACATGTACGGTCGAGGCGGCCAGCAGCAGTACCGCGGCGGTCTCTCCTCGTGGGACATGCAAGCCCAGTCCGGCTACGCGTCGTCCCCCTCCCAACAACAACAGCAGCAACAGCAGCAGCAGCAGCAGGCCAGCTACTTTAGCGGCAACATGCTATCATCCGGTTCCAGGGACGATGTCGGTGGATACGGCGGCTATCCATCCGGAGGCTCCAGCTCCCATTTCCCATCCGGCTACCCGAGTCAGCAAACAAGCACTGCCGCTTCCTCCTCCTCGGCCAACTCGCGTCCCAACACGTTTGCCAGCTTCTCGGAAGCCTTCACTGGCGGCTACAATGGCAATCAGCTCCTGCCTCAGCAGCAACAGCAACAGGCTCAACAGCAGCAGCAGCAGCAACAACCGTCACAGCAGCAACAGCAGCAGCCTCCACCCACCGCGTCGTACAGAAGCGAGCACAGCTACTACCAACCCTCCGAGTACGCAGCGAATCGCGATCGCTCGGGTCAGTCGCTCTACCCTACCGCTAATGACAGCTTTGCCAACCAAAGCGGCAACGCTGCTGGCGCAAGAGAGTCGCGTTTCGACAACAGCTACTCATCAGCAAGTGGTCAGCAGGATTGGAGCAACTACCAGACATCTTCAGCCGTCGCAGCTCCAGCACGCGACACGTCCGCCGCTCCCACAGCAGCCTCTCGATCGCAATCTGCCACAGCTGGTGCCACCGCCGCACCTTCGGCTTCGCCATCCGTAGCGCCCGCTACTGCCGCGCAAGCTCAGACCAATGCCGCTGCCACCCCAGCAGCCAATATGCCCAAGAAGCGTGGACGTAAACCCAAGAACGCGGCACCAGATGCGGCTCCACCCACCGCAGCATCCGCACCAGCTGCTGCCAACGCCAAAGCAGGCTACCAAGCACAACAACAAGCCGGCTTCATTGACCCTTCCGCCACCATGATCAAGGCCAACGGCACCACCGCCAAAGGCAAGAAGGCCGCCGCGGCAGCAGCTGCGGCTGCGGCTGCTGCGGCTGCCGCCGCCCCTCCGCCGGCACCCGTCGCTGGTATCAGGCCAAAGGGCAAGCGCGGTCGCAAGTCGAAAGCAGAGCTTGCCGCCGAAGCCGCCGCCGCTGCTGCTGCGCCTCTTGCCCCCGTCGCAGCGCCAGATACCTCCCTGAACCCTCCTCCGGCCAAACGCAAACGACGCACAAAGCTCGAAATGCAAGCCGCGCGAGCAGCCGAAGCCGAAGCGGCCGCACAACAAGCGGCGCTGCAAGCCGCAGGTCATGCACCCATCCCCGCCAGAGACCCAAGAGGACGCAAACCGGGTTCGAAAGGCAGCTTCACCTTGGCATGGAACAAGGAGATGGTCTCCAAGATCCAAGGTCTCCGCGTGTTTGGCAACATGATTGAGGACGATGCCACGCAGCAAGAGTTTGATAATCACGTCGTAGACTTGCTCAGCATGCTGGATGGCAAGTTGCCCGGTGACAAGAAGGACGCTGCCTGAAGAAAAAGGAGGGCGCAATTTCGTTTACCACTTCTCATTTCTTGGACCAGCAGGATTTCATCTTTTTTTTTCTTTTTTTTTCGTAGCTTCCTCATAATCTTATACTCACCAAGCTCATCTTTGGCCTGAGCTTTTTTTTTCCCCCCCTTCCCCTTAAGTTGTGGTCGACACATTCCCAAAAGTGGCTTGTCTATGTTGTACAATGTGCTTTGCTCGTCTTGTGCTGATTTACCCGCGCCGAAGCAGACGATTGTTTTGCTTTGGCTGTACTGTAATGGAGAATCGTTTTATGCTTTGTATTGCGTCGAGTTTGCAAAAGAGTCTAGGTGCGTGGATCTATTGTTTTGCCTTGATCGGAGAGGTGGTTGTGAGGCCCAACTCTTTCAAAAAAGCCTCCGAGTATCTCTTTACCTGTGTGTAGGTTGCCTCGAAATCGCCGGTGTAGTAGCTGTCTGCGATGGGTTTTCCATCGTCTACGTCGCCAAAGAGTCTGACTTGAGCCTTGGATCCTTTGGGTTGCATTCGAGTCAGGTTGCGAACGTTGTTGGTATCCATACCGAAGATGTAGTGGAATTTGTCGTAGTCGGGGGAACGGATGCCGCGGGCGGTGTTGTTGAGGTCGATGGGGATGTTTCGTTCTTGACAGAGAGCGGTTGTTCTTTCGTCGGGTTCTTCGCCTTCGTGGTAGGCGGCGGTTCCACAGCTGTCGAGGATGCCGAATCGATCTCGGACGCCAGAGGTGGTTGCGGTGTGTTCGAAGACCGCCACTGTTTTTTCAACACGAGGTATCGGTCAGGAGAAGAAGAAGGTGAGTCAAAGATAAGGCGATGGAACACGATCTTCAAGACTTACAGGCCATGGGAGAACGACAAATGTTGCCCAAACAGCAGAAGAGAACGTTGATCTTGTCCCCACCGCTATCGCCGGCTTTACTCGATGATGAGGCCATGACGAGAAATCTTTCTAAATGTCGAATAAAGAGGTCTTCTCCGTGTATACCGCTGCTCAAGTGAATCGTCCGAGCCAAGTTGAATGAGTGGTGGGCGTTGGTTATCCGCGGTCAAAAGGGTATGATGATGGGGATGTTGATGCGTTGCGTGCTTGTGTCCTGTATCCGCGGAGAGTACAGAGTGTAGGAATCGTACTGTACTGTACAGTACTGTACTGTATATATCGGATGTAACTTTGTCCGTGCGTCAAAGATCGCCAAAATCGCCAAAAATCGGGCTGCATCGCCTCCACTTTTCAAGCCAAAATGCACGTTGCTGTAAGCCACTTGCAGTGAAAGTTGGCTCGCTGTTGCTGCTGCTGTTGCTGCTGCTGTTGCTGCTGCTCCCGCTTGTTCTCTGACAAGGTGTCACAATCAAGCACGTCTTTGGCATGGGCTGGGCCCATCGTTTCTTCTTTGCTCGCTTCTTTAACCCCATTTCATGGAAAACGAGCAGGTAAACCTCAACGTCGTCGTAGAGGCTAGCTAGTGAGAGGGTCATAAAAGTCGACCTGACCTTAGTCCGACTTGGCTCCATCCTCTCTGTCCAACACATCAACACATCTCACTTCGATCAAGCAACACTAGCAAGCGCAACCATCAACACACACACACACACACACACACACAATAAGAAGCACTTTACCGTATCCACTCGTAATACTTGGCAACAATGGTCAGCTACACCGAACTCTCCAACAAGAACGCATCTGTCGATGTGACCGGTCAGCGCGCTCTCATCTCTGGTGGTACACAGGGCATCGGCGCTGGTATTGCGCTGCGTTTCGCTCTTGCTGGTGCCTCTGTTTGGCTCGTTGGCCGCAACGAGACCAGAGCCATCCAAGTGCTCGAGACGCTTCGCAACGCCTCTGCTGAAGCTCAACGTCGTGCAGCAGCCAATGGAAAGTCTTCCTCCTCCGGTGCAGACCATCACTTCTTCCAAGCTGATCTCGGCACCACAGTTGGCGTTTCCAAAGTTGCCCAAGAGATCAACGCAAAGGCAGGCAACGCTGGAGTAGACTATCTCATCGAAACTCAAGGTGGTCCCCCTCACGGCGCTATCCAAGTCAACAAGGAAGGGATCGAGTCTCAATTCGCCGTTCAAGTTCTCTCTCGTGTTGGCCTCGCTAAACAACTCGTCGAAGCCGGAACCATCAAACGAGGAGTCCTCATGGTCGCTGCCCCTGGTCAAGGCGGTAAATCTCGCATCGACGTGGACGATCTTGACTTTGTCAAATCCAAATCTGCCGGAACTTGGTGGTCCGGACCCATCGGTCTCATGAAAAAGGGCTCCAGAGCATCCTCCCTCCTCGACGCAGCCTCCACCCATCTTGCCGAACAACATCCAAACTTGACTTTTACCCACTGCTTCCCCGGTTTCGTCAACACCAACGCCCTAGGCAACCAGGGTCATAGCTCACTGCTCGTTCTGGCCGGCAAGATCTTCGGTCCGCTGGTGGGCAGTAAGCCTGGACCAGGTGGATATGCCGAGTTGCCATTCTATGTCTTGGCCAATCCAGAAGGTCAGAGATATCTAGAGACGGGTAAGGCAAATTTGTTGGGTCCGAGTCTGAAGAAGTTGGATATTAGTCCGAATGTCAACGATAGGCAGGTCAGGCAGAAGATTTGGGACAGGCTCGCTTCGTACTTTGCTTAATCGAAGTAAAAAGGGGTCTCTTTTGTATATAGTGTCGCATTGATAATCAGACATCTGACCGCCAGTACTCTTGCGACCTTATCGCTCGCCCTTGTGGAAAGTGAGAGGATGTAAAGTCGAGAGCGATCACGGTACGAGTCAGGTCAGCGACAAGTCAGAGAAGCTCGTTATGGTTTTCTTTCTCAGCAGGCTGTCATAATCTTTGCATATACTCCTCATAAGCAACCTCGCAGAGCACACAGTCCAATCCCAGGGAGATGTTTTTGAGAGCGGTGAATCCTTATATTGCTCCAACAAATTAAACCAAACGTTGAGACCTCTTATCCTCGACCAACTGGGCGATTTTCGAATCCTGCTTCTGTGTCAATGGCGATGATGCAACCGTTGCTGATGTTGATGGTACCGAACTGCTGTTCATCTCCTTCCCTTGCTCCTGTAGTCTAGCTTCTCGCTTGGCGAGACGTTTGGCCTTCATTTCGTCGAGAGCTGTTTTGAGATCCTCCGAAGTGCGTGGCGGCCGATAGAGACTCTCCTCCTTTGGCCAGAATTGATCTCTAATAGGCAGAACATTCTCGTTGTACCAAAACGGAGAACCATAGTGTACCATCACAGCAAGAGGAAAGAACAGATAGACGCCGAACTTGAAGAGTTCGAGGTTGGGACCCGCCATGGTTGCGATCCTCTTCGAAAGTGTGTGTCTGCGCGCGGTGGGAAAAGCGGGCGGGTTTGGTGGTTTGGTCGTTAAGTCTTTGCACTGATTGCGCTGGATAGTTTTGTGGGAACAGCCGAAAGAGGGTTTGGATAAAGACGTTTTCGGGTTGTGTGATGGTGAGATTGAGACTGCAATGCGACGGAAGAGGAAGGCGGGATGATGTCGAAAGGTTGGATATGGTGCATCACGGTGCTGACCAAATTCTACCGGCTCGCTCGGGAAAAATTTCAAGTTCCGAATTCCGAGATTTCTCGCCTCCACACTATCCCTCTCTCTCTCTCTCTCTCTCTCTCTCTCTCTCTACCTATCTCGACGGTGTCTCGACTTGTCGACATCCTACATCGGCAATGCTCATCGACTTCCTCTTTGCACAGCTCACAGTTCAACCCATCTCAGCAGTCTCGGTAACAAAGAAGAGCGACCTGCACAATGCAGACAAGACAGACATGCAATTTCCAAACACAAGCATAAACTCTATACAGTACAACCAAATAACCAAAAACCCTATCCTTCAAACGTCCTCTCCACCATCATCGTAGTTCTTAGCCCCAGCAGCATCAGCCGTGTATCCAACCAGCTGTTGACTGTAGTCAGGAATCGTGCCACTACCCGAGCTCGCCTGATCAGCAAAGAGCGCATTTCTTCCCCCCGCCGACATGTACACCTTGCTCGCGCTGTGTCCTGCCCCGTCTACCACCGTCAAGCTGTGTCTGATTTGGGCACCTTTAAACTTGGACACTACCGCCGAGCTTGAACGAGGGATATTTCGCTGTGTGGTCTTGCCATCCTTGGGGTCTAGGGCAGGGAAAGTTCCCGGAAAGTTCTTCAACGAATCCGGGTTGGTGGTGCCAGAGAGCAAGTGAATATACTTCCAGTAAGCCAGACTTCGATTGCGTCTCCTATCACCACCTACCGCATGGGCCATGCACGTCTGGTCACCCTTTTCCGTCTTGGTGTCATTGAGACCGACGACGTAGCGCACTTCTTTGGCTGCATAAGCTTTGAACAATGCTGGAGCTCGGGCAGCGTTAAGCACGCCATAGTTGGCAGAGTACTTTTTGGTGCCGTAACGATAGTCGTCCCAGAGAGGACAGCTGGATTGGTCTACACCCACGGGTCGATCTTGAGTAAAGTAAAGCTCGGAGGACGGGTCTCCTACGACGTATCTTACCGAGAGACGCGATGGGTCAGGATTGGGCGCACCCATAACGGCGTATCTCTGCAACATCTGTGCTCCGCCACCGTGGGCGACAAAGGTGATGTATTTCATCTTTGGATACGCTCCTTTGTTGCCGAACCTGTTGAGCAGCGAGTCCAACACGGCAAAAGACGAAATGCCACTACCTCTCGGATGGGTACTGGCCTCTCCTGCAGTCCAAGCATTGCTATCGCCCCAAGCCAACTCGTTCGCCTCGTAAACACCTTGATCCTCGATGGTGCTGAAAAACAGTGGAGCCACTCGAATCGAGTTGACCGCGGCGGATCCAAGGCCGGCATCGCGAGCTTTGGCCCAGGCATTGTTGAGAATGGTCCAGTAGACTCCTGCGTTTCGATTGACACCGTGAAGGATGATAAAGGCGGATTCGGCTTGGGTCTCGTCGTTGGGGGTCTTGGAGTACCAGGTGAAGATGGAGCTGGTGAGGGAGACGGGGAGCGAACGAGCGTATGCTCCGGGGGGTCGCTTGCCGAGGGTGGTCAGGGACTTGTCGCCGACGGTGCCGCGGACCGAGGTGAAGGCGTCTCTGCGTGCGAGTGGCGTAGAGTCAATGGCAAAGGACAGGGTGACGAGAGCTAGGACGAGGAGGGTGGTGAGGAGGGAGATTGGACCTCGCCGCCGTAAGGAGGAACTTTGGGAGAACATCATGTCTGCCATGTACTGAGGTGATGTGGTGATGTGGTAGAGACGAGTCTGGTCAGTCAATATAAGCGTCTATGTACAGGTTGGATAACGGTGATCAAAGGGAAAAATCGCATCGATCAGACGAAGGTGAAGAAAGGGAGCGTGGTGCGAACCTCGAAGGCGGACCAGAAATCGTCGAACAGGGAGAGGTATATAAAAAAAGATGGTGATGGTACGACAAGAGAAAGAAGGGACAACAAAACCCCAACGTCGAGTACCAGAAGGGGGACGATCCTCAAACACGTTTGCATCAACAGCAGGGGGAACGGAGTTGCTCAGCAGCATCAGCGGCGGAGAGGGAACCACAAGAAGGTGGTTCTGCCGGAGCCAAGACAGGCTCATTCGGACCGCACTATCATAACACACACACACGCACTTACGCTCGGCTCAGATGCTTCCAAGAGAACACTGCTTGTCTCAACCGAGACATGTCGTTTAGGCGGAAAAGCATCACCCAGCCTTGCGCTTTTTCATCATGCTTATCCGGCGGCACAACTGATCCAACGCTGCCTTTACGTTAGGATGGTTTTTTCAAACTTTGGCATCAGTGTGACTTTTGGCTTGTTTTCAGCTGCTCGTTCTGGTTCAACTTTTGACTTGTTGATCCACGGATAGACACACTGTTTTGCATCGAACCATAAATGTTGGTGCTGCAAGAGGAGCCAAGGATGAACCTGGGCTCAATTTTGGTGTACGAACCGGTCGCTTGATGTAAGAAGGAAGAAAGAAAAAAAAAAGGCGTTAAAAATGTGAAAAATCAACGCCCAGATCTTTGCCTTGGTTGATGTTGTTGTTGTTGTGATGAGATACGTTTTCGCCAGATGAGACCTCTTTTTGGTTTGCCAAAGGGAAAAAGGGCGCGGGCGGAATCAACCTGATCTACAGAGCAATGCTGGCAAAAATAACACCATTTAGTTACTTCTGTCATGCCGCTCGGCGTTCGGTTTTCCTTCTTTTTTTTTTCTTCTTTCAAAAGCTCAACCCTACCTCGTCTTTGCTTCCCTCACAACGTTACAGAGGCCTTCTTGACGATCCTCGGTCCATAACATTCAAGAAACGGTACCGCCGGAATGTTGATTCACTTTGCGTCGAGAGAAACGAAAACGACAACATTCCTTGAAAACAGATCCATTCCCCACACAGAGGGTCCGAGAAATGAAGCTCACACCACTAAATCCAGCTTTACATGGGCATGAAACATGCAGATCCTCGGCGAGAAAAACTTGTTCCTGAGAACTCCGAGTCTCTTGGCACAGCCACCAGACAGGTGCCTCGTTTCGCCAAGAGGACCTTTTCAGTGTACTGTAAGGGGTTCGAGATGCGCTCGGCTCGCATGTTAGAGAATGCCCGATGCTGGCTGGCGGGCAGTGATCTTGTGGATATCGGCGATTTTTGATTCAGTAGACGATTGTGCGAGGCTATGGCGGTGTCGAACGAAGCTTGCGTTGAGTGTTACCGTTTGGAATGCCTTTTCATGTCCTCTATTTCTTCTTGCTTTTCGATTTTTTTTTGATCGCGATAAATCCCCAACCTATGTGCTACAGTCAACAGTCGCTGTCCATCACTTTATCCAAATGTCACAACTTGACCACACATCCTCACCTCCCTTGGCCATCGATGCACGGCTGCTGACTCAACACCGCCGATTGACGTATACAGTGAGGGTTGAGGAAAGTGTCTATGGCCATGAAAATGCTTAAAGCTGTTAGAGTGATCTCTCTCTTACATTTCTGGGCTTTTTTTTTTTTTTTTTTTTTTTTTTTTTTTTTCCTTTTCTTTCTTTCCGCGCGACTCAGTTGAAAGCCGAAAGTGAGCCGGGAACACGCACCGCACCGCACCAACGCGCAGGCCAGACCAACACTTTCCAATTTCAAGGCGCGGGTCCAACACACTACCAACTGAGCACTTGACAACCTTTCATCAATCAGACCATCATCAACCACCACCTTCTCACCCCCACCATTCGCAACATCCACATACACGCAGCATACGCACAGCCCCCTTTTTGGTAGGAACAACCAAGGCGGACGACACGAATGGCTCTCCTCTAACCATCTCCACCGTCTAGCTCTTATCGTCCCTCAGAGAGCCTAGCGTGCAAAACATGGAGGACGCAAACGGCCGCTTGGCCAGTCGTCAGGATAGCGATTCCCAGCTGTTCTCCAAAGCTGGCCTCAAGTCGACCGAAATGTCGCCTTCCTCCTCCACAGCACGCTTCAATGGCATCTTCGACACATCCAGACTCAAAGCCTACTTTCGCTCCCTCCTTCCCATCCTTCTTGATTCCGATCCAACCATCATATCCGAACTGCTGCTCGATACGCCAACATGGAAGGACCAGGCGTCCTCCTTTGCCGCTGACCATAGCATCATGACAGCCTACGTCAACAAGATTCGACGCCAGGATGTTTCTTCAGATGCTCCCGAGCACGAGCTGTTCGATTACGAAATGTCGACACAGGCTTCCTACTCTTCACGCCACGTCTCCAGCATCGCCCTCATCAAGAGAGTCTCTGTCCTCGATGCTACCGTACCGCTGTCACATCAGCTCCACGTCCTCACCCTCTTCGGTCCTGCTGCTGCTGCAGCCGCCGCTGCCGCATCCGCCGAGGTAGGTGCTGCAGCATCACAGTCTGCAAGCACCACCGCCAACAACGGCACCACCAGCCTCGACGACAACGACGCCGCATCGCCCGCTTCCGCAGTCCGCGAGAGCCCATATGAAGCACTCCACAGCGTCGTCCACAACGTCATGTCGCCCTGGTTCGATGCCTTTGTCGCCAGCAAAGCTCCAAAAGACAAAGCGCTCGTCTCAGGTGCAAAGACAAAGGACTCCGATACCAAGATGGGCATCCCCATGGCTAAGCGCAAATTTGCCGAGCTCGAACTCAGTCTTTTCCATTTGCAACAAAACGTCGAAATCCCGGATATCACCCTAACCATCCACCCCGTGGTACGTGCCGCCGTCGACCGATGCCATGCAGCCGGCACGCGTGTCAGCGTCGAAGCCGTCGAGCCTGCCTCGCTTCTTCAAGACTCTTCCTTCCTCAACAAGCTCCAATCCGACGTCAACTCGTGGGTCAAAGAGGTTCAGACCATCACCAAGCTCGACCGCAGCGTAGCATCCGGTACAGCCTCTCAGGAGATCAACTTTTGGCTCTCGATGGAAAAGGCCCAAGAGTCGATCGAGCAACAGCTCCGTTCCGATCCCATCGTGCTCACCCTCGACATTCTCAAGCATGCCAAGCGATTCCACGCCACCGTCTCCTTTCTCGCCGATACGGGTCTCAAGGACTGCGCCGAAAAAGTGCACAACTACAACCTCCTTATGAAGGATTTCCCCATCAACGAGCTTCTCTCGGCCACCGATCTCGACAAGTGTGCCGATGCGCTCAGCGCCATCTTCAACCACCTCAACAAGAAGCTCCGAATCAGCCCATATCCTGTCAAGCGTGCGCTTCCACTCGTCGAAGCCATCAGCAGAGATCTCAACGAGACGCTCCTCAAGGTGTTGGCTTCGCAGAGGATCATGTGGCAGGAGTTCCCACGCTTCTGGGAGACTGTCTCGGCAGCCGCAGAAGTCTTTCAGGTCTGGGATGAGTTGATGAAGGACTTTGTCAACATTGCAAGAGAGGTCACACGTAAGCGTTCCGAAAAGTTCTTGCCCATCAAGATCAACCCTGCGCACGCCAAGCTGCGCGAGCGACTCAACTACATCGGTGCCTTCCGCAAGACTCACGAGCAGCTGCGTGCCATGGTCAGCTCGGGCAAGGGCCTCACCATGCCTGGCACCGTTGGCGCTGGAGCGGCTGCTTCTTCTGCCAACGACAGGCAGCTCGCAACGCAGAACCTCGCAGGCATCGAGATGAGCGAGGAGATTCGTGCCGCCTACGACCAAGTAAAGGTCATCGACGTGCTCGACGTCTCACAGGAGGGTACCGAGATCTGGACCACAGCCGAAGGCGCCTACAACGAGCGTGTCGCCCGTGTCGAGAATAGCCTCATCGCCCGACTGCGTGACTTGCTCGGCCAGGCCAAGTCGGCGCGAGAGATGCTTCGCGTTCTGTCGCAGTTCAACAGCCTCTTTGTGCGTCCCAAGGTGCGTGGCGCCGTGCAGGAGTATCAACAGCAGCTGCTCAACAGCGTCAAGTCCGACATCAAGGCGCTTCACGACAAGTTCAAGGCGCAGTACCGCCCTTCCGAAGCCAACCACATGAGCCAGCTCCGCGATGTTCCCGAGATCGCCGGTGCCATCATCTGGGCCCGTCAGATTGAACGTCAGCTCAACGTCTACATGAAGCGCGTCGAGGATGTGCTCGGTAAGGGTTGGGAGCTCTACGCCGAGGGACAAAAGTTGCAGAGCGAGAGCGAGACTTTCCGTCGCAAGCTCGACACAAGGCCGCTCTTCGACAGCTGGTTGCACGACATCAACCGCCGAGACATGAGCATTGCCGGTCGCGTCTTTGACGTCACCAAGAACCGGGCTGCTGGCAACGCTTTCCAGCTCAGCGTCAACTTTGACGGTCACACCATTTCGCTCTTCAAAGAAGTGCGCAACCTCATCTGGCTCAATTTCCAGATCCCGCATGCCATCACCAACTTGGCAAAGGACGCCAAGAAGGTCTACCCGCATGCCGTCTCGCTCATGGAGACCGTCCGCACCTACAACCAGACCTGCAGCTTGGTGCGTGCCAATCCCGAGATCACCTGCCTCATCGCACAGGTCTACACGGATGCACACCAGCTCATCTCGCAGGGCATGACGCTGCGCTGGGAACACTTTGCCAACATTTACGAGAGCCACCGTGCCGCACCCTACCTTCCTGGCTCGGGCGGTGAGACGGGCCGAGAGAACCGCCAGGTCGCCTTTGTTCGTCAGTTTGCCAGTATCGTCAGTCTCTTCCAGGACAAGACGGCCGAGTTGATCGAGATCCAGCGCGACATGCATTCGACCATCGACGAGCTCGGCAAGTGTGCCTACCGCACCGAAGCCTTCGCCGAGCGTCTGCAGAAGATCCAGAACACCATCGACAAGCTCAACCTCGAAGGCTACCCCAACCTCGAAGAATGGGTCGGCAACCTTGACCGCCTCATCGAGGAAGTCTTGCTTCGTAGGCTCAAGTCGGTCAGCGTGGCTTGGTGCAAGGCTTTTGTTCGTCATGGTCTGAGCCAGGGCGGCGCTCACTCTGGTGCTGGCCGCGGCGATCGAGGTTCCAAAAACCTTGCCAACGGTGCTGCTGGTGCTGTGGATGGCGAAGCAGGTGCAGCTGCTGACCAAATCGTGCTGGAGCCTATCACCCACGAGGTGCGCATCCAGAACCAGGTCATCTTTCTCGACCCACCTCTCGAAAATGCCCGAGCTTCGTGGTTCCGACAGCTTCACGAGGTTCTGTCGGTGGTCTGCTGCCTTACGAGGATCCAGAGCTCTCGCTACGAGATCGGACTTCAGATGCGCGGCAAGCAACGTGTCACTGAGCAGGACTACACCTCGCTGCTCACCCGTTTCCAGGATGACTCGCTCGAACGACCCTTTGTGCTCATCGAGGCCAAACTAGCAGAGGTCGGCAGCTACGTTGCCAAATGGCTCCAATTCCAGTCGCTGTGGGATCTCGAATCAGAGCACGTCTTTGCACGCTTGGGAGACTCGCTGGCCAGCTGGCAGCAACTGCTTGCAGAGATTCGTCGCACACGTGCCACCTTCGACAACTCGGACACGCAGCGCTCGTTCGGGATCTGCGTCATTGACTACGACCAGGTGCAGAGCAAGGTCAACGCCAAGTACGACACCTGGCAGCGAGACATTCTCAACCGTTTCGGTACCAAGCTCGGCACTGCCATGCGAGAGGTCCACGCCGCTGTTGCCAAGGCACGTGTCGAGCTCGAACAGCACAGCATCGAGGGTAGCTCCACCGCCCAGGCTGTCACCTTTATCACCTTTGTTCAGGATCTCAAGCGCAAGACCAAGATCTGGCAGCCTCAGATCGAACTGTTCGGTACAGGACAAAAGACGCTCGAACGACAACGCTACATGTTCCCGCAGGACTGGCTCTACGTCGACCAGGTCGAGGGTGAGTGGAGCGCCTTCCAGGAGATTCTCAGTCGCAAGAATGCCAGCATCCAGGAGCAACTTGCAGGTCTCCAGATGAAGATCATCGCCGAAGACAAGATTGTCAGCGACAAGATGACCACCATCATCAGCGAGTGGGAGCAGCAGAAGCCCATCCAGGGAACGCTCAAGGCAGATGGTGCTATGAACACCATCAACGTGTTTGAGACGCGTGTCGCCAAGCTGGCTGAAGACCGCGCGCTCGTCGTTCGTGCCAAAGAGGCGCTTGATTTGGAGCACACTCAGGATGACCGCCTGGAGCCGGTGTTCGAGGAGCTGCGCGACCTCAAGACGGTCTGGACTGCACTGTCCGGCACCTGGAGTCAGCTCGCCGAGATCCGAGACACCAACTGGAGCAATGTGCAGCCTCGAAAGCTTCGACAACAGCTCGACGCGTTGTTGGCCCAGACACGCGACATGCCCAGCCGCATGCGCCAGTACGCTGCTTTCGAATACGTCCAGGAGCATCTGCGTGCTCTGCTCAAGAGCAACGCGGTCATCTCGGATCTCAAATCCGAGGCCATGCGCGAACGTCACTGGCGCTCGCTGTTCAAGCAGCTCAAGGTGCAGGATCACTACTCGGCCAGCAGTATGACGCTCGGCACTGTTTGGGATCTTGACCTCAAGAGGCACGATGCCATCATCAAGGCTGTCGTTGCTCAAGCGCAGGGAGAGTTGGCGCTGGAAGAGTATCTCAAGCAGGTGCGAGAGGCTTGGACCAACTACACGCTCGATCTGGTCAACTACCAGAACAAGTGCAGGCTCATCCGCGGCTGGGACAATCTCTTCCAACTGGCCGGTGACAACCTCAATGCCCTGCGAGCCATGTCGATGAGCCCGCACTACAAGGTCTTTGAGGAGGAGGCTTCGCTCTGGGAGGACCGGCTGTCCAAGATCTCGGTTTTGTTCGATACCTGGATCGATGTCCAGCGACAGTGGGTCTACCTGGAAGGCATCTTTAGCGGCAGCGCCGAGATTCGTCACATTCTTCCCGTCGAGAGCTCGCGCTTCCAGAACATCAACACCGAGTTCCTCACGGTGATGAAGAAGGTCTACAAGTCACCCTTTGTGCTCGACGTGCTCAACATCCCAGGCGTACAGAAGAGTCTCGAGCGTCTCGCTGATCTGCTCAGCAAGATCCAAAAGGCGCTCGGAGAGTACCTCGAGCGGGAACGTGCCAACTTCCCACGCTTCTACTTTGTCGGTGACGAGGATCTGCTCGAGATCATCGGCAACTCCAAGGACACTGCACGCATCCTCAAGCATCTCAAAAAGATGTTTGCCGGTATCGCCACCGTCGAGCTCGACGAAGGTGCTGGTATGCTGACGGCGATGGTCAGCCGTGAGGGCGAATCGGTGCCCTTCCGCACGCCTATTTTGCTCAAGGACTATCCCAAGATCAACGACTGGCTCGCCAAGATCGAAAGCGAGATGCGCATCTCACTCGCGGAGCTTTTGTCCGAGGCTGCGGCCGAGCTCGAGTCATTCTACACCAGCACCGAGTCGCTCACTCTGGAACGCTTCCTCGAGTGGATTGCCAAGTATCCGGCCCAGCTCGTGGTGTTGGCCGTGCAGGCGAGATGGACGGCGATGGTGGACGAAGCATTTGAGAGTGGAGCTGGTCTGCAGCATCCTCTCGATGTGGTGTTGCGTGGACTCGACTTGCTCGCTGACACGGTGCTGACGGATGTCGAGGCGCTGCAGCGACGCAAGTGCGAGCATCTCATTACCGAGCTCGTTCATCAGAGGGATGTCATTCGCCTGTTAATGTCGCAGCATGTCGAGAGTGCTCGTGACTTCAACTGGCTTTCGCAGATGCGCTTCTACCTCAACCGCCAGATTGAAAAGCCACTCGATCGACTTTCCGTCCAGATGGCCAACGCCACCTTCCCATACGGTTACGAGTATCTCGGCGTACCTGACCGCCTCGTCCAGACGCCACTCACCGATCGCTGCTACCTCACGCTCACGCAGGCGCTCAACTACAAGCTTGGAGGCGCACCCTTCGGTCCTGCCGGTACGGGTAAGACCGAGTCGGTCAAGGCGCTGGGTGTCCAGCTCGGCATGTTTGTCATTGTATTCTGCTGTGACGAGACGTTCGACTTCCAGGCGATGGGTCGTATCTTTGTGGGTCTCTGCCGGGTCGGTGCATGGGGCTGTTTCGACGAGTTCAATCGACTGGAGGAACGCATTCTGTCGGCAGTCTCGCAACAGATTCAGAGTATCCAACAGGGTCTGGCTGACTCGAGCGCCAACAATGGCACCTCCAACGAGATCGAGCTGCTCGGCAAGCGTGTTCCGCTCAACGATCGCGTTGGTATCTTTATCACCACGAACCCGACCTACGCTGGTCGATCCAACTTACCCGACAATTTGAAGAAGCTTTTCCGCAACATGGCCATGACGCATCCCGATCGCGAGCTGATTGCCCAAGTCATGCTCTTCTCGCAAGGCTTCCGCACCGCAGAGACGCTCGCCTCCAAGATCGTGCCCTTCTTCAACCTCTGTCTCGAACAGCTCAGCCCTCAGCCGCACTACGACTTTGGTCTGCGAGCGCTCAAGGCAGTCCTTGTCAGTGCTGGTCAGCTGAAGCGTGAGCATATGCTCAATGGCGGGGATGCCAACGCAGACGTCTCGATCGATGTTTCTGAGCAGGAGATTTTGATTCAGAGTGTCTCGGAGACAATCGTGCCCAAGCTCATCGCCGAAGATGTTCCGCTGCTCAAGAGTTTGCTGTCGGACGTCTTCCCCGGTGTCGAGTACAAGCCGGTCAACCTGGATGTGCTGCGCGGTCATATTGCTGCCGTCTGCGCTGAAAGGCATCTGGTCGAAGGTGGGCTCTGGACTGAAAAGGTGCTGCAGCTGTACCAGATTCAGAAGATCTCGCACGGTCTCATGCTCGTCGGTCCTTCGGGTACCGGTAAGACGCAGGCTTGGCAGGTGCTGCTGGCTGCACTCGAGAGGTTGGAAGGTCAGGAGGGTGTGTCGTACGTCATCGACCCCAAGGCTGTCTCGAAAGAGAGCCTCTACGGTACGCTCGACCCTACCACGCGAGAGTGGAACGATGGTCTCTTCACGCAGGTCTTGCGAAAGATCATCGACAATGTACGTGGCGAGAGCACCAAGCGCCACTGGATCGTCTTTGATGGCGATGTGGATCCTGAATGGGTCGAGAACCTCAACTCGGTACTGGACGACAACAAGCTGCTCACCTTGCCCAACGGTGAGCGTCTCAACCTGCCGCCCAACGTGCGCATCATGTTTGAGGTCGAATCGCTGCGATACGCCACGCTTGCGACGGTATCGCGTTGTGGTATGATTTGGTTCAGCGATGACATTGTACGTCCCTCGATGCTGTACGCGAGGTATCTGACTGGGTTGCGTTCGACACCGATCGAGTTGGATGACGACGAGCTGGCGAGTGCTGTGGCTTCGCGTAGGGCTGCTGCTGCGGCGGCGGCGGCGACTGCGTCGGCTGGGTCGAGCGAGGTCAGCCCGGATCTGCAGGTGCAGAGGGCGGTGGCGGATGCTCTGGCACCATTCTTTGAAGAGGATGGGCTGGTCAATGGCGCGCTCGAGTTTGCAAGGACTGTGCCGCATATCATGGACTTTACCGAAGCACGTGCTCTCTCCACACTCTTTTCGCTCATCAACAAGACGATCCGCAATATCCTGGATTACAACGCACAGCATCCCGACTTCCCGCTCGGCGCCGAGCAGATCGAAGCCTACTCGACCCGGCGCCTCCTCATCGCCCTCGTCTGGGCTTTCACAGGAGATGCCAAGCTCGACGTGCGTGCCGAGATGGGCGAGTACCTCCGCAATCACACTGGTGTCGATCTTCCTCCCCTTGGTCCTGGTTCTTCGCTCATCGACTACGATGTTGGCTTTGCAGGACAGGCGGTCGAGTGGTCTTCGTGGCTGTCCAAGGTTCCTACCATCGAGATTGACACGGCTGCTGTGTCGTCTGCGGATGTGGTCGTCCCGACCATCGATACGGTGCGACACGAGGATGTGCTCTACTCGTGGCTGTCCGAACACAAGCCGCTTATGCTCTGTGGTCCTCCCGGCTCAGGTAAAACGATGACTCTCTTCTCTGCGCTGCGTAAGCTGCCGGATATGGAGGTGGTCGGTCTCAATTTCTCTTCAGCTACCACGCCCGAGTTGATCTTGAAGACCTTTGAGCAGTATTGCGAGTACCGCAAGACGCCCAATGGCATCGTGTTGTCGCCTACCCAGATTGGCCGCTGGCTGGTGCTCTTCTGCGATGAGATCAACTTGCCCGCCACGGACAAGTATGGCACGCAGAGGGTCATCTCGTTCCTCCGCCAGCTTGTGGAGAGCAGTGGATTCTGGAGGATCAGTGACAAGGCGTGGGTCAAGTTGGAGCGGATCCAGTTCGTGGGTGCCTGCAACCCTCCCACGGATCCGGGTCGTGTGCCGCTCAGCCATCGATTCCTGCGTCATGCGCCACTGATTATGGTCGACTATCCCGGTGAGATCTCGCTCAACCAGATCTACGGAACGTTCAACAGGGCACTGCTGAAGGTGACGCCCAACTTGCGAGGATACGCGGAAGCCTTGACGGCTGCCATGGTCGACTTCTACCTGGCCTCGCAACGGAGATTCACACCAGACATTCAGGCGCACTACATCTACTCTCCGCGTGAGCTGACTCGCTGGATGAGGGGTATCTATGAGGCGATCAAGCCGCTCGAGTCGCTGTCGGTGGAAGGGCTGGTGCGAGTGTGGGCGCACGAAGGATTGCGATTGTTCCAAGATCGACTGGTTGGACGAGAGGAGAAGTCGTGGACCGACGAACAGATCGACTTGGTCGCCGCCAATAGATTCCCCACCATCGACACGGGTAGTGCGCTTGCACGACCCATCTTGTTCAGCAACTGGCTTAGCAAGGAGTACAAGAGTGTGGATCGCGAAAGTGTAAGGGAGTATGCAAAGGCGCGACTGAAGGGGTATTCGGATGAGGAGTTGGATGCGTCTCTTGTGCTTCACGATTCGGTGTTGGATTTGGCGCTGTCGTGCGATCGGGTGTTGCGACAGCCTGCGGGACATCTTCTGTTGATTGGAGCGTCTGGATCTGGACGTACGACAGTCACCCGATTCTGCGCATGGCTTCGCGGACTGTCACTCTTCTCGATTTCCACGTCGAACAAGTACACCGAGGAGAATTTCGACGACGATCTTCGGTCGCTTCTCCGTCGAGTCGGCACCAAAGGCGAAAAAATCTGTTGGACCATCGACGAATCCCAAATGTCCAACCCTGCCCGACTCGAAAAACTAAACACCCTCCTAGCAAACGCCGAAGTAGCAGGCCTCTTTGAAGCCGACGAACAATCAACCCTAATCAGCCAGCTGAAAGAAGCAAGCCAAAGAGAAGGCCTAATGCTCGACGCAGAAGAAGAACTCTTCGCATTCTTCAGATCAGAAATCACCAAAAACCTCCACGTCACCCTAACCATGAACCCCCCAGAAGACGGCGTCGGCACCAAAGCCGCCGCAAGCCCCGCTCTTTTCAATCGCACTAGCATCATGTTCTGCTGGTAACCCCCATATTCTATCCGAACCCAACAGCTAGATAATCCATCAAACACTTTCATCCTTGACTACCCTCCCAACGCTCCTCGCCACGAGTCTGCTGCACCTCAACCTCACACACAACATGTCACAAATCGAACAGAACAAATCATGCACACAGTACCAAAAAAAAAAGAGGGTGGAGATGGGACACTAAAAGCCCAGAGTCAAGAAATATATGTATTTCATAGAGGCGACATCGTCATCGATGCGATCAGTTACCGCCACGCAGACGCAAGACAAGGTGAAGAGTCGACTCCTTCTGAATGTTGTAGTCGCTGAGCGTACGACCGTCCTCGAGCTGCTTGCCGGCAAAGATCAATCGCTGCTGGTCAGGAGGGATACCCTCCTTGTCCTGAATCTTGGCCTTGACATTGTCAATGGTATCAGAAGACTCGACCTCCAAGGTGATGGTCTTGCCTGTGAGAGTCTTGACAAAGATCTGCATACCACCGCGAAGTCGCAATACAAGGTGGAGAGTGCTCTCCTTCTGAATGTTGTAGTCAGACAGAGTGCGGCCATCCTCAAGTTGCTTTCCGGCGAAAATGAGACGCTGCTGGTCAGGGGGGATGCCCTCCTTGTCCTGAATCTTGGCCTTGACGTTGTCGATAGTATCGGAAGACTCGACTTCCAAGGTGATGGTCTTGCCGGTCAAGGTCTTGACAAAGATCTGCATACCACCACGAAGACGGAGGACCAAGTGGAGCGTCGACTCCTTCTGGATGTTGTAGTCACTGAGGGTGCGACCATCCTCCAACTGCTTACCAGCAAAGATGAGACGCTGCTGGTCAGGGGGGATGCCTTCCTTGTCTTGAATCTTGGCCTTGACGTTGTCAATGGTATCGGAAGACTCGACCTCGAGGGTGATGGTCTTACCGGTCAGAGTCTTTACGAAGATCTGCATGGCCTGGGGAGTGCGGAATCGATTGCAGAGCCACGGGAGTGGAGGAGGAAAGGGTCAGGAGTCAGTATGGTTGCCAGACAACAAAAGCGGAGGTGTGGCCGTTTATTGGTCGAGATGAACGCGTCGGAGAGAGACCCTGCAGGCGAGGTGCATACAGCGGCGGATGGATTTACTCACTGGCTAGAAACGAGGTTGGTGAGCTGGATGGGTATGAGGGTGTGATAGCAAGTGCTGATGTGGTTGCGAACGGAGCGATGTGTGCGAGTGTGTGTCTACCAGAGAGTGGGATGGTATCTGGTGATATGGATGGTGAGCGACGCAAAAGGAGAAGTGGCTGAGCAACGGTGGGATTATATAGTGCTAAGCGTGATGAGCGGTGTGGCAGCAGTTGGCGCCGTTGACCCGCATCGAGAGAGAGTGTGTTGAACCACCTGGCGCGGGAAAGGGTCAGCAAGCTTTGCGCACGGGGCGTGAGCTGTGCGTGTGTGTGTGTGTGTGCTGAGCTGAGGTGCCACCCGCGCATCCATACACTGTTCCAGTGCCCAGCCGGGCTTAAAAGCGGCGACCCGACCAAAGTTGCTCGGTGCGTGGAGGTTCAGCTGAGTCGATTCGATTTCTGGCTGATGCTGAGATGCTTATCGCTGAGCTGAGTCGATTCGGATTGTGAGCTGAGCTGTGCTCTCAAAAAGAGGCTGTGCGTGAAATCAACCTTTCCAGGCTATATTTTCATTTTGCTAATCGGCCGATCCAAGAAATGGCGCCAAATGAAATCGGAATCGTGCAAGCTGAAATCACATCCATTCCAATTTTGTAATTCTGAATACTCCCAAAATGCAGGGGCTTGGACACAAGGGCAAAAGAATTTCCTAATCGAGACGATTCCGAATTTCCAGTCGGAGAAAGAGAGAGAGAGAGAGAGAGATTCTACGAATCGGGCCTAGAGTCCGAGCGATGAGCAGTGTCCTTTTCCAATGCTCAGGTGAAGTCATTCGCATCAGACCCATCCGCTCCGTGTCTTGTAAAAACTGACACGAGATGCTGCCACAACACGTTTGTCATTGGAAGGATGGAAGAGGAATAGCGAGTGATTCCCAAGCAGCATGTTATGACTGTGAGAGGAACGTGGAGTCCAGGAAGAAGATCGATTCACGTTGTGTGCGTGTGTGTGCCTCCGTGGCGCTTAACTTTCGGCTGGCAGCGAAACGCCAACGTGGACCGAAAAGCTAGACCCTTTGACGCAACCTGTGACGCTCAATCTGGCACGAAAAATCTCCATGCCCCGAAGACCAACCCTACGGTCCACGTTTTTGCTTGCTTTCCCTTGTCGATCCTTTCTGCTTGCCTACGACCGAGACATGCCGAATCGCAGGCTCTTCACACGTGTGCCATGATTGCTGTACCAAAGGATAGAACTCCCATCATCGATATCCGACGCGGTTTGCTGCAGCACAGTACGTACGCTGTGTGCCTAGACCGAGCGGGGATCAGAGATTTGACGGGTCGGCCATTTCTTCTCATGACGTCGCCTTCAATCGATCCAGAACTTTCTGACCACTACATTTCTCCGAGAGCTTCGGCATCGTCTTGGCTCCTCTGGTCATGGTGACATACTTTGCTTCATGGTGGAGAAAGGGTTAGCCCAAAGATCAGAACACCACCTGCTTCGGGGAACCCGAGGTCCACGCCGGCTTCTCCCGGCGGGCTTTGTGCAGAGCCGATGCCACCGTCCCAGCCGTCTCGAGAGTACATACAGTAGCAGCGTACATTAGCTCGAAATGAAGCTTGCGAGACGCAGAGAATGCTTTGCATCGTCCGACACTCACCACAACCTGGAAGTTTTTTCGACGTTTCTGCTTCCTGGACGCGCTTCAGACTCAAGATTCAGCCATATCGATCGACTCGGAGCGCACTCGGTCAAACAGGTTTTCGGAGAAGCCGACTATTGTGTCAGAATATCGGGACCATACCGCGATACCTTTGATGTTTGTCGATCGGATGCGGGCCGAGGTGGAGGCGTGAGGAGGACCCTTTCAAGACTAACCTTGAAAGAAAAAACCAAAAAAAAGGGCTGAGAGCCGTTTGTCTTCCGTCATCGGCTCAGCCCTGCCCCTTGTTGAAACGCGTTCACTACACTTTGATATCGATTCCGCGTCTTTGCTTCTCACCATCGATCATCGCCACACCTGCCCGACGTCGCATCTCCCGAAACTGCCCACAGATCATCTGTCGCAGCTCACCAAGGCAAGCTTCCACCTATTGCTCTCGAACATTGCTCGCCGTCGTCGTGGGTCACCTTTCCGGAGTTGGTCCATCGGATGGCGTGCGGCAACGAGCGATCCTCTTACTTCGTGCTAGCTCACTAACTTGAATTGCATTCTCATCTCCGCTCTGCTGTGCGCATCATGTCATATCGTCATCAGGGCTCAAGCTCGTCCCGGTCGCATCATGACCGCCACCCCGCGCGCCGTAGCGACCGTCGCTCACCGCCTGCGTCTTCCGCTTCGCTGCGCGAGCCGGCATCCAAACGTCCCAGACACGATGATCTGAAGTCGGTATTGAAGGAATCGCATCCTTCTTCAGACTCGTTCGTCTCTAGAGATCAACGTACAGATGCCCCTCATTCTACGGCAGCGAAACAAGACGAGGATTCAAGCTCCAATCTCGACAGTCTGCTCGACGAGTATGATCTTGGCATCGACGAAGAGGAGAGAAGGCGGAGAGCGCTAGAAGAAAGCCGTAGAAGGCGACAGGCTATCATGGAAAAGCATCACAGCTCTCAGTCTGCCACAGTTTCTGACGAGTCTAATGCGCACCACGCCTCATCCGCACCAGCAGCATCGTCCACCGACCCGAAACCATCTGCATCGAAGCCAGACAGCGGTTCAGCGGTCTCGCAGACTCTCGAAGCTTTTTCCTTGGTCAAGAGCGAATCTCGGAAGGTGTCGCAAGGAACAGCAGCTCCTGATTACTCTGCACGAAGCCTAGAGCGTGCCTCGGCTGCCGAGCTCGATCCGGACGCAGATCGGGCGCAAGAGCTCGCAAGGTTGGATCAGCGTCGGCGATCCAGTCTACAAAAGCAGACAGCGCCAGTGACGGATCAGGAAGAAGAGTATGAGGAAGTTGAGGTCACCGACGAAGAAGAAGATGCTGAGATGGACATGTTTGCTCTCTCTGATGACGACGACAACAAGGAAGATGCCAAGAAGAAAAAGACAAAGATCATTCGTGTGCCCAAGCGAGGCACTTCCAAAGCTGCGCTGCTTAGCACCACCAAATCCGCGGCGATTTTGGACGCTGCTTCGGCTTTGGCCACGGCAGCCAACTTGTCGAGCAACTGGGATGACAGCGAAGGATACTTGCGCACCATATTAGGAGAGACGCTGGACGAGCGCTACCAGATCTTTGCGGTGCTGGGCAAGGGAATGTTTGCATCTGTCGTACGCGCGCGCGACCTCCGTGCTGACGGCAGGGAGGTAGCTATCAAGATCATCAGAGTACAAGAGACCATGTACAAAGCCGGTCTCAAAGAGGCGGCCATCTTGCGCAAGCTCAACGACACAGACCCAGACGACCGAAAGCACGTAGTGCGACTCGAACGGCACTTCGACTACAAGGGCCATCTGTGCATGGTGTTTGAATCGCTCGGCATGAACTTGCGCGATGTGGTTCGTCGGTACGGCCGCGATGTTGGACTCAACATGCAAGCGGTGCGGGCATACGCGCACCAACTCTTCCTTGCGCTGTCGCACTTGGCAAAGAACTCGGTGATTCACGCAGACATTAAGCCAGACAATGTGCTCGTCAATGACAGCAAAGCGCTTCTCAAGCTCTGTGATCTCGGCTCGGCGTCCTACCTGAACGAGATGGAGATCACGCCTTATCTCGTTTCTCGCTTCTATCGCGCACCCGAAATCATCCTAGGACAGGCCTACGACTGCTCGATCGATGTCTGGTCTACAGGCTGTACGCTGTACGAGCTTGCGACGGGGAAAATCTTGTTCCCTGGCAGGACCAACAACCACATGCTACTGTTGATGCAGGAGCTGCGAGGACGCTTTACCACCAAACAGATCCGCAAGAGTCAGTTTGGCGAGCAACACTTTGACGATGCCAATGCCTTCTTGTCGATGGAACCGGACAAGAGCACAGGACAGAATGTGGTCCGACGGGTCATGTTGCAGAAGCCAGTCTCGGATCTGCGCTCACGACTGTTACCAGGCGATGCGGCCAAACAGCTCAAGGGCGACGAGCTCAAGACGACGAATCACTTTGTAGATCTGCTGGAACGCTGCTTGGAGCTGGATCCTGCCAAACGGATCAAGCCCAAGGATGCACTCGAGCATCCTTTCCTCGCACATGTGAAGAGGCATGCATGATCGGAATGCATACATGTAATACCGTAATACCAACTATTCCAGCTTTCGTGAACCAGACTGATCCATGAATCTGTAGTGATGGGACCTTTTCCATTGATTGATCGAGCTGGATACGTTTGGTGAGTGAAGCGAGGAAGAGGCGATTCGATTGCGTGGTTGGACCCTGAAATGAATGGAATTCCGAAATCAGATAGAGAAGAAGTCTAAAAACGTACGCGCACACGAGCAAGCGATTGGCAGGTCACATCATCATCGTCAGTTCTTGTCTTGGCACTGTTTTCATATTCACCTCCACCCATTCGGCTCGGCTCGGCGCCGCCAAGCTTTGGCTACGCATACACAGCCTCGCACTTCATACCAACTCAGCTACGTTCAAGCAGCCATCCAACTGGCGCAGCTTCATCCACATCCACCATCCGCCATCCTTCATCCATCATCTCACATCCCATTCATATCTCCCAGCCAGACATTCGAGCCTTCACCACCCGGTTCGACTGTCCCATGCATTGGCGAGATTGACAGCTTCACGATTCTTCTCACGCCCGACCAACCACTGCCTCTTCCAGCTTGGACATGAGCGCTCCCATCACACGCGCTGATTGGGAAGCCAAGCTCAAACACGCACAGGATCAAGCACATCGAGCTACCAAAGCAGAGCTTGCTCGCAACTACTCTGAAGCCTTCGAGCTCTACGTTCGCGCCGGCCAACTCTTTGTTTGGCTTCTTGGCAACTTTCCAAGCCAGACACAGAACAGCCATGCCACCCTTGTACCATC
Organism: Ustilago trichophora; assembly: GCA_900323505.1. Taxonomy (NCBI): domain Eukaryota; kingdom Fungi; phylum Basidiomycota; class Ustilaginomycetes; order Ustilaginales; family Ustilaginaceae; genus Ustilago; species Ustilago trichophora. The sequence goes on along the minus strand of OOIN01000016.1, from coordinate 688,542 downwards.
TGCACAAGCCTCCACGAGCTCGTCCAGAGCGGGTTCGGAGCCAGCTTCATTGATCGCAGGCGATGCCTTTTCCGGCGCAGCAGCAGCAGCGCAAACCCGCCAGCGTCTCAAACACATGGCCACCAAGGTCATGGCACGCGCTGAAAAGATAAAGGTAACACGCAAGGATCTGCGCCCAGTGGACCGTGACACACTCAGCCAAGAGGAACAGTCCAGCATACTCGTCACCTCCTCTCTCATCAACGGCCATCGTTATCCGATCTGGAACGGTCCACCTTGTCAGCAGCAGATCACGGCGCCCTTGACATCCACACAAGGTGATCAGCCAGCACTATCGCCAGTACAATTACGCAAAGGGGCGCTCTACAGGCGTCCGTCTCAGGTCAGCTCAATCGAGACTCAAGGCTGGAGCAGGCAGCTCAAGGGCAGCGACCTCGTACAGGACATCGTGACCGACTGTTCCTTCGTGGCTGCTCTCGAGGTCGCTGCAGAGCACGATCATCTCTTTGGCGGCCGATTGGTCACATCAGCATTATACCCGCAAGACTCGCAAGGGCGCATTCAGCCCAGCTCTAGCGGCCAATACCATGTCAAGCTGCACATCAACGGCACGCCGCGCTTGGTCACCATCGACGATCATCTTCCCTACTATCCTCCCACAGAATCATCCACGAACCCGACCGCTCCCGTACCTAGCAATTTGCAACCAGATCAACATCGCCTCATGTGCGCAACCTCACGCAACGGTCAAGCAGTATGGCCTGCACTGCTCGAGAAAGCCTACCTCAAGGTCATGGGTGGGTACGACTTTGTCGGCTCAAATGGAAGCATCGATCTCTACGCCCTCACAGGCTGGCTGCCAGAGCACATCTTCCTGCGTCATGCCGGTTTTCAGCGAGAAAAGACCTGGAATCGGTTCCACGCCGCTTGGAGAGCTGGGAGATGCATGGCCACAGTCGGAACGGGCAAGGCACCATCTCACCATCGTGACAGATCTGCCGGGCAGGCCAACGAAGAACTTGCGACCATCACGCTAGAGTCAGGTCTTGTGTCCAGTCACAACTATGCGATCTTGGATGTCCTTGAACGCGGAAGTCGTCGCTATGTCAAGCTCATGAACCCCTGGCGAACAGCAGCCGGCATCCGACCAGCCATTGCCATCTCGGCGAAAGAAGAGCAGCGCATCTACGCAAGCTCTTCCGCTGGACCGGTCAGCCAGACTTCTCTCGAGGACGAGCTCGGACGCATGAAAGTGGATGCCAGCGAGGAAGTAGATTCGGCTTCACCAACGTTTACAGTGACATGGGATGATCTGTGCAGCCATTTCGACTCACTCTTCTTGAATTGGGACCCAAGCCTATTTGATAACAATGTTACGGTCCATTCCAATTGGCCCGGTACCTCGTCAACCCAGTCAACAGGTGCAACTTCACTAGGATTCAAGCAACCCGACCCTCACTTTAGGCTATCAGTCACGATACCGCCAACCATGCCCAGCAACGCAGAAGCTGCAGCAGACCCTTCTGCCGAAGTATGGTTGCTACTCACGCGTCACATTACCAGTACACTGACCTCTGATCAGCCTCGTCAAAGCTCGAACCAAGCGTCATCGGAGTACATAGCTCTCCACGTCTTTGAAGATGACCAGCGTGCCTCGGAAGGCCGACAGCTGGCTTCAGTCTCTGCTCTTCCTCTCCGCAAAGCAAAGCACATGGGCGCATACGTCGACGGAACGCACTGCCTCGTGCGTCTCAAGCCGTCCTTCCTGCGAGAAAGAGCAACGCTACAGTCCGGCTCTGAGCCCGGCAACAAGCAGCAACACCAGCAGTGTAGCTTCACCATCGTTGTCTCGCGCCGCGATGAACGCGATCCACCCTCTTCACCGAGAGCTGCAACCCGAGAAGACGCGGGCAAGGATGTCAACTACACGCTCTCTGTCTTCTCGCGCTACCGCATGGAGCTGTCTGAGCTGCGGACTCGATTGCCCTACTGCGAATCTGTCACCGGATCGTGGACTGCACGCACCGCAGGCGGGAATGCGACATTGGCATCGTTCATGTCTAATCCTCAATACACACTGATTGTGCCCGCGGGACCGGACGAGGTACAGATGCAGGTGGTGCTCGAGTCTGGCGATCGCAGAGTTCCAGTCCAAGTGCTTCTGACATACCCTGGTGCAGGCTCTGGTCGCGTCACATACTTGACCGAGGGCGATGTGGTTCTCAGCAGTGGGATGTATCATCACGGCCTGGCGCTGTGTTCGACCTCGCAGCCTGGAACCACAAGCACAGTCTTACGACCAGGAACTTACACCCTGATCGCCTCAACATTCGAAGCAGGCACGCAAGGTGACTTTCATCTGCGCGTCGAAGCTACTCGCCCAGTTCAGCTGAAACCCATCCCGCAAGAAGGCGCGGGCATGTTCCACCGCCGTCTTGCATCCTCCTGGAAACGCGGCTCAAGTGCCTTCGGCTCCCCCGCAAACAGCAAGTACTTCAACAATCCATCGTGGCAATTCACGATAGACAGGCCGGGACTGAGTGGTCTGATCGCCAGAATCAGAGTCGAAGCGATGCGGTCAACAGACACCGTACGACCGTACATCAACCTCGCCCTCTTCACCGAGACAGAAGCCGGCTTGAGAGAGGTAGCAAGCAGCGGAGGCTATACAGACCAGACCTGCGGCGCTGCTATCGAACATGTCAAGCTTCCATCCGGCACCTACAGACTCGTAGCATCCACCTACCAGCCAGATACCGAAGCAGAGTTTGCCATAGACCTGTACACCGCGACCAAGGTCGACGTTGTCCCTCTTTAGCATTTTCGCAGCCTTTTCACACCTCAGCGCACGCCGCATGCAATGAAGCCAACACTTTGTTGATGAAACCATAGCCCTGTTGAACAGTACTGTACTGTATAGTACAAAAACTCACCCCTCACCCCGAAATCGTATGAACCACATCTTTCGCACCACCACCATCTTGACCTCTCCCATACTGCGTCCTCACATCGTAAAAGCCTGGTACAGCATCCGTCACCCACTCTAGATCGCCCAACACCGTGATATCTCTAATATACGTTCTTGTCTGTCCGCCTCTCCCTGCTTCTGCCGTACTCTGTTCTACTGCTTCACCATAAAGAACCCACATCTTGCCCGCGTCCGGTCTCCTATTGAAAAAGACACTATTCGGATGGGCATATACTTGCTTCCCATCCAAGGCGGTACGAAAAGTCATGGTAGTTTCGTCATACCGGGCCAGATTTGCATACAGCCCTTTGGCTAAAGTTCTTGTGATTCGTTCCACTGCATCCTCCCTACCCAGTACCGAGCTTCTTGGATTCAACTTTAGAGTTGAACCATTGGATGAAGAGGAAAAGCGGACAAGATAGCGCTGCAACTGGGTGCGAATGGAGAGGGCGCGACTGAGAGCTTGGAAATTCACCCTATTGCGTGTGGACCATTTTGCACTTCTCTTACCCTTATTGTCGTCCACAAAGGCGAGGTAGAGGTTTAAGAGTGTGAAAAGGTCGCCTTCTTGAGCGGCAAATTGACGAAGGCTGAGTTGGGTTTCGACGCTATCCGGTGCGTAAAAGGGATGGGTGACTTGAAGCATGCTGAGTATGGACAGCATTTCCTCTGCACATCCTCCCCCTCCTTCTTTCGCATCGTTGATTGATTCTTCGGCAGAGGCGATAAGGATTCTAGCCAAGTGCGGAGGTAAAGGTAGTTCAGCCATGCATTGACCGAGAGGGGTTAGTCTTGCGTGTTGGTCCAAAGCCGCCAACTCTACCAATCGTTGTAAACCTGTTGCAAGGTTCTCGGGTGGTGGTGCAGGAGGAACCCATTCGAATCGAACCAGGTTATCCACTCCTAACGATTTCAACATCAACACAACTCCCTCTAGCCCAATTCGATTCAACTCTGGTGACGTGGTATTCTGCATCTCGCGAAGGAAAAACGCTTCGCTGTACAGACGAAAACACTTGCCTGCTCGTGTACGCCCCGCTCGTCCAGCTCGTTGAATCGCAGAAGCGCGCGAAATCGGAACAACAGTTAAAGAATCCACACCACCACCAAGATGGCTAAGACGCTGCTTGACAAACCCACAGTCAATCACGTAGACGATGCCATCGAGAGTTATACTGGCTTCGGCAATGTTGGTTGCAACCACGACTTTGCGACCCCCTTTCTCAGTCGAAAAGATACTTGCCTGTTCAGCGGTCGATAATCCCGCATGGAGTGGGGAAAGTTGCATTCGTGCCGCGGAAGCAGGAAGCGATGCTTGACGATCGGAAAGCATTTGTAGCGCCGTATGTATCTCCTCCCTGCCCGTGAGAAATGCCAGGATGTCACCTTGCGGTTCTGTCACGTGAATCTTCCATATCGTCTCCACCGTTTCGACCAGGTAATCCGCACAGGGGTTTCGAAGATATGCAATGTGCACCGGAAACGTTCGACCTTTGATCTGGATCACTTTCGCCACCTCGTCTCCCACCTTCGTCCCATTACTGGCGTAGTCGGAGGAGAGGGTGTGACTCTCGTCGAAAAAATCCTTGAACACCATCGCATCGAGTGTGGCACTACTCACGACGAGTTTCAAATCTCGTCTCTTCCTCAACACCTTTTTCAGCACTCCCAACAGCAGATCTGTATAGATCCCACGTTCGTGGGCCTCATCGACCATGATGACGCTGTATCGGGTCAGCAGGGGATCGCGCATGCACTCTCGGAAGAGGGTTCCGTCGGTCATGTAGCATACTTTGGTGGAGGGAGTGGTGTTGGATTCGAACCTGATCGCGTAGCCGACTTCGTCTCCTAAGGGGCTGCCCAGTAGAGAGGAGACGTGGGTGGCGACGGAGATGGCAGAGATGCGCCGCGGTTGGGTGCATGCGATGATGCCGGAGGAGGACCAGGAGGCAGCGTGGAGGATGCGTGGGATGGCGGTGGTTTTGCCAGAACCGGGTTCGGCGATGATGATGAGGACTTGGTGGGTTTCGAGTGCGTGCAAGATTTGGAGTCTCTGTGAGTAGATGGGGAGCGTTGAGGTGGTGGAAGAGCTGGGGGTGATCAGGGGGAATTCGGTCTCGGAGGAGCGGTCGAGGGACGATCCTGGTCGAGAGGTGCCTGGTTTCCAGAATGCCGGTTTGGCGGATATCGATGTGGAAGCCGACATGGCTGGCAATGGGGATATGAGGGGAGTGCTACCCCAGCCAGCCGCACTATGTGAGATGAAAATGGTGGTGTTCAGGGTTGGATGTGAAAGGGAAAGGGGCAAGGTGGAAGCGGTGATGCGTTGCTTGACAAGGGTCGGTTGCCAAACAAGAAAATCGAGACCAACACCTCCACAAAAAATGCACTCGCTCGTCAACCACTGACCACCATCTCAACCCCACACTCTCACCCCTCATCTCATCACTGCACGTCGGACTGGACAGTTCGAACAATCGTACACAGATACGCATCCCAAATTTAATCAATCGACAACGGCAACAGCTGCACTGCCGCTCTTCTTCAAGCCTGAGAAGCGAAGATACCAACTCTGAGATCAAGGGAGGCAACCCGCCCGAATCCGCATCCTCCACGATGACCTCCTCCTCCTCCTCGTCATCGGCATCCACTTCGAAAACCGGTCTCGCCAAACACCTATCAACGCATCCTGACTTCCAGAATCCGCGCTCTTCTGCTTCCCCTTTACCCTCCCTCTACGCAGATCTCTCGCGCCAACGTCGCTCTAATCCAGCCGGGTTTCGAGCCAGCATCGAATGGTGGCGTGACCTTTTACTCGATGTAACCTTCCGAGGTGTTCAATTCGACCACGATCCCCCTTCCCCTTCTGATGACGCGGATCAACTCGACCTCCACAAGCCTGCTGCACAGCAAGTCGATCGAACGGTGTTCAGACTCGACGAAAGCACCAAAGCGCGTTGGACCGTAGCTGAGGTCGGCCGCCCGCTCGGACTCGGAACCGTCATGGCCGAACTGGAAAAGGATCACACTGTCACATCTCTGCAGAGCTTTCTGCAATCCAAAGTGCCCATTGCCGGCCCTACCAGCGGCAACGTCGGAAGAGGTGCCGCGCTCAGGAGCTATGTACCTACAGTAGGGGGTGTAGCTTCAACGCTGCTACTTACACCTGCGAAATGGGCTGCTTCGCAGCTGATCTCCCTCGCAACGGGTGGTGCGGGCGACGACGATGATGGAGAAGGAGAGTACAGTCAGGACGAGACGCTGTCTAGGAAGCAAAAGGGCGACTGGGTCTGGTATGCACTTGTACATCGGTTAGCCAGTGCGTTTTTGACGAGCCACTATGACGACGAGGCGAATCTCAGCGCGCTATCTTGTCTCATGACAACATCAGAGTTCAAGCAGAAGCTGTCCAAGGTATGCATCAACGAATTTGGCTTCGTCCCCAGCGAACGCGACATACAGCTCGTCCTCAAACATCTAACCCGAGACATGACCGGTGTAGCAATCGCCCAATCCGACATCGTCAAGCTTTGCCGCAGCTTGACCCCACGCTCTTTGGTCGAATCCATCACCGAAGAAGATCGAAGCATCCTAACCGTCAAATCTACGCTTCGTCGGTTGGATCAACAGATCCGATCGCTCGAACATCAAATCTGCACACGCAACGATCAGATCAAGACCGCGCTGCGCAGCAATGGTAAAACGCAAGCTGCGATGCATCTGCGATCGCGCAAGGCACTCGAGGAGGTTTTGGAAAAACGCATGACAGTGCGCGAGAATATGGCTTTGGTGGTGATCAAGATCGAACAGGCGCAGAGCGATGTTGAGGTGATTCGGGCGTATCGGGCGAGTAGCGATGTGTTGAAGAGTGTGCTAGGTAGGGAGGAGTTGAGGCTCGAGAATGTGGAGAGGACCATGGAGGGTTTACAGGAGGGATTGGTGGGACAGAGGGAGGTGGATCAGGTGATTAGAGGTGAGGCGATTGATGGGGTGGATGAGGAGGAATTGTTGGAGGAGTTGAAAGCGCTAGAGGAGGAAAAGAGGACAGAGGAGAGGTTGGAAAAGGAGAAAGAGATCAAGGAGAAGGAGGAGAGGAGAGAGGAGGACGAACTCAAAGCTCGATTCGATCGTCTCAGATTGCCCAATTCCAAACCAGAGGAAAACGCACAGGAAGCTCAATCAAAGACAACAGCAGAATCATCCAACCACCCAATCGCAGCATAAACAACTCTTCAACCATCTGAATCCTACACGCTCTCCTTACTGACTCCATCTCATGATGCTAGAATGTTGAAAGTTGCCAAAACCAAGCCTCAGGGTGATAACCTCGGCGTGAGAGCGTTTGAGAAAAGATTTTCAAAAATCCCCCTTACGTGAACACAGTCACTCGAGAGGATTCAGAAGTGTATAGATGATACAACAAGACGTACTTTGGTCGGAAAAGTGTATGGAGAACCAGACCAATATGCGAGTGTGAGATATGGGAGAGATGTGTGAGAGAGAGAGAGAATGATGGGCCGCACTCTACAGGTTGTTTACACCTGTGAGCAAAAAAACCCTTTTTTTATTGGCTTGAAGAAGAAGAGAGAAACGACGACGATGATCCTATAAAAGGTGCATGATGAATGGGAACCGAATTGGAGTAGGATGCCAAGGTGCGTTTACTGCTTGTTCTCGCCGTTGGGGTTCATGCGGCGCTTGCCACCGGGACCGGCAACAGCGTTGACGAATCTATTGTGGGTCGAAAGAATGGGAGAAGGGAGATATGTAAGTACGCGGAAAACTTGGGATTTGAAAATGAACGGCGAGATCTTGGGTCGCCATCGAAGATGGAAGAGTTGAACCGAGAGGATTGGTTCTGGTCGTTACCCATGCAAAATGACTGAATCGAGGATGCTTCCTGCATATTCCAAACTTTATCGATTTGAATGCAGTGCCGTGCCGCTGAGCCTACTCGCAGTCACCTATCCTGCCATGTGCTCTTTGCTTTCCCATAGTTTGTCATCTATTATGTGCCCGGTTCCAGCGGCCTGAGTCTTCATTCCCTATCCCTATCCCGCCTTCGGGTGGCGAGTGGCGATGATAAAGAGCAGCCGAACCGTCGGTGGAAACGATCTGCATGTGTCCGACGTTCCTCGACATACCAAAGTCTGCCCCTAATGCAATGCAATCTTTCTGTGCTGTCTCTTGTCTCTTGGTCATCCAAATGCCTGCTTCGTCTGATTGTAGGATCCTTCGGGTGGCGTCGAATGCTGATGCTCTATTCTTCGTATCTTTGATGTCGTCCTCAAGATCTTTTGCCAATCTATGTTGTGGGAGGCGGAAACTTACCGTCGGGTGTACAAAAGACGCTTCTTGGCGCGGCCCTTGGGCTGCTTGGCCTTCTCTTGCTTCTCGACCTTGGGGGTCTGCGACTTGACCTTACCGGCACGCGCGAGGGATCCGTGAACCTTACCCATTGTGGATTATGTGTTATCGAAAGTCTGTTTTGAGGTGTAGTGCAAGATGGTGGCAAGAGACAAATGGGAACAAGTCAGATCGTGGTCTTGTCTTGAAGGCTGATGAGGGTGGATACAAAAACGCGCGTTGGTCTGTCGAGTTGAGCTGGGCAAAAATTTGTGGTTGGTTGAGTTTGGGTGGCTGACGGTCGGTTTGCCTGCGCTGGTGGAATGCTTGTCAAAGACACCTAATCGTTGTCCTGCAACAGAGCCAACACAGTGGAAGCTACATCATAAAAAGAGATCGTATCCTTCCGTACATGCCCATGGGGTCTGCAATGTGTCGGTGGCGTGCAGACCAAGAAGTTGTGCGAGCCCTTCCCCCAATGCGAGTAGACAAACATCGGCGTCGGACGGCCACACGGCCAGCTCTACCTTCCTATAATATCATCAAAATGGACAATCGATAGACGGTCGATACTGCTGAAGTTGATTGCGAGTTGTTGGATGTTAACTGCCACATGAATGCTGCTGGATGTCGAAGTGTCGAATCTGAAACGCGGCGGAAGGGCGAACTGCGGGATAGCGTACCTGGTGTCGAGTTGACGAGCTGTGTCGAGCAGACCAATGCGTGCGTGTTTGATGCTGATATAGGTGGTGTAGATGCTTACGTGTATGAGTAACCTTGACGATATGGAGGGCAGAAGGAGGAGTGATCTCGAAGCAGCTTTGGATAGTGTCGGCGGCGACTGTGTGGACTTCTCCCCAAAGCAAAGTTGGCTGAGCCCGGACAGACTTTACAGACACGATTTGGCTATTGTAGATCGCAGTGTGCTGTACCAAAATTTGCCGCGTGGATGCAACAGCGCTGACGCTGGCTATCTGTCTTGCGCGCTCTCCTTTCTTTAGACATTGGCTCAAAGTACAGCCAGGCAGTCTTGGATTCTTGGACACAGAGGCAGCAGCTGGCGATGTTGCTGTCCAGGCTTGCACTTGAATTCAACTCTCTAATTCAACACGGTTGATCTGCATTCCTAGCTTCAAATGCGAGAGGGTGGAATTTCAATTCATTGGCTGCCTACTCGAGAGATTGCCGGTCTGCACAGTCGAAATTTCAGTGGCAGGCTGGAAGAATGGCACGCGATTTCCACGAAAACAGTACTGCGAGCTTTGGCCTGCTTGAAATTTGCATCGTGGGAATTTTTGATTCGGAATAAACACGTGACTTCAGGTTTGAACCAAAGCAGCCCGATCTGATTCGCTCAACCTGTGATGGGCTGAGCGTCGAAGAAAGCAAAAAAGCCCAGCCAAAGCTGCCAGAGTCTGAGCCTCGCAATTGACAGAGAGAGACAGAGTTGAATCCAAAGTATAGCGCTCGTCATCGTCGCAATTGCTTCTTCCTTCTCTCTAGGACTCATCTCACACATCAAGAACGTAAGTGTCAACATCATCGCCCCCTTTGTAAGACAACAGTAACGACGAGGAGCAACGATAGCCAAAACACGCACCAATCGCAATATCGGGACAGCACCCACTACAGCACCAGCATCAGCAGAAACAGGAATAGCATCGACTACAGACAGAGTGGGCAGCAGTCGCATGGTTCAAGAGGTTTTGCACCTCGCAACGACGTCGATATGGACGGCATAGAACGTAGGTGGCAGTCGGCATGCCATCTCATCTGTTGGTGTGACTGGAACACGACATGACAAGATGGGGATGGAGGAGGCATGGGCCAACGAATCCACATTACGGTTTTGCGGAGGCAGTATGGAAAATCAATCGGTCGACACAGCAGAAGCCCTGGCAAAAGCTTTGTCGGAGAACGGATGGAGCTGCAGCTGGGGAATACTATGTATGCCGTAGATGCAAGTACTGCTATTCCGACACGCGTCATCGTTGTTGCCAGTCTCGCGCACTGTTTTTTGTCCACCCACGATCGACACAACCAATAGTTTTAACTAACTCTCCCTCTCCCTCTCCACTCTCCTCATCTCCCCTTTGACAACCATTAGTTGAATCTGCCAAAATGATTATCAGCAAGGAGAACCGCAAGACCATCTACGCCTCTCTCTTCAAGGAGGGTGTCATGGTTGCCCCCAAGAACTTCACCGTTCAGCACCCTGAGCTCGAGATCCCCAACCTCGAGGTTGTCAAGGCTCTCCAGTCGCTCACCTCGCGCGGCTACGTCCACACCCAATTCTCGTGGCAGTGGTACTTCTACACCCTCACCGACGAGGGTGTCGAGTACCTTCGCGAGTTCCTCCACCTCCCCGCCGAGATTGTCCCCGCTACTCACAAGCGCCCCGCTCGCCCTGCCCGTGCTCCCGTCGGTGGCCGTGACGGTGCTTACCGTGCTCCCCGCGGTGACCGCGAGGGTGGTGACCGCGAGTACCGCCGCCGTGACGGTGCCCCCGCTGGTGACAAGAAGGACGGTGCCCCCTCGGGCGAGTACCGCCCTCGCTTCGCCGGTGTTGGCCGTGGCGCTCCCCGCCAGTAAGCGTGTCGCTGCGATGTAGGTTAGCCTTCCCAACCCACCTTCCTGGACTCTCTGTTCAATTGAATGCTCGCCAGCATTCTTCTGATCGCGATCCTTTCTTGGACGGTATGGCTTCTTCTCTCAGCACTACCTCACAACATCAAAAAAGAGACGTTCAGTCACACACCCATCTGTCACTGGTCTCCTCTCTCTCTCTCTCTCTCTCTCTTTCAATCTCAAAACATTCTAAAACCATCTTCATCCTCGGATGCAGTCGGACACGTAGGATCCACCCAACCTCCTTCACTGCTTAGGTTTCTTCCATCTCGGTTCGTTTTTTTTAAACTGTTTTTCTTACCAACCTAAGCAACCATCCAAATCCAACGTCGGGCAGGCGCCCTTAGTCCTTCTACATCTTTTTGCCTTTTCTCACCAATCGTGGTTGTATTCGCATCTGTTTCGTTTGAAAAACAGTCTTCCCTTCTTTACATCCACACTCTTGTGTCTTGTGAAAAAGAGTATCTCTTTCGAGTGTAAGCAATTTGGAGCTTCGTTGAGCTTGGTAGATCGCTTGATTGGCAGAGTTTGGCATCGCTGAGGCCGCGTCTAGGAGCATCGAGGTCGGCGTGGACAGACACGCACAAACCCACATCGTTACACCTTGGTTCGAACATGCATTCGATTGAATTGACTGTAATCACGTTGTATCACACGAGAACCTCCGAGTTAAGCGCCCGATCCACCCCGACCGCCCTGTTTCCTTGCCTCGGTAGCGCCAAAGTCGGTTCGATCGGGTTTGTGTTGCTGTTGCTTGCTGGGGCGTCTATTGCTCTGATGGTGAGTTTTGGTGGCCATCTCTGAAGTTTTTCTGTTGGCGCTGCTGGAGTTAAAGTTGGCGTGGGTTTCGGATTCGATTTGAGAGGTGGAGGTGTCAGGGTTTGTGGAAGAGCCGTCGTAGGCTGCTTTGCTATTTGCTATGTCCTCGGTCTGCGTGTTTCCGAGAGGCGGTAGGCGTGGTGAGAGATTGCCAAAAAAAAAAAAAAAAAAAAAGAGGAGGAGGATTGAAGAAGGTATCCGAGTAGATGAGATTGAGGAGAGCAGGGACTGGTTAGCATGAGACTAAGAGGATAAAATATCTCGACAGGGATGAGGAGACTTACGGATCCAGCACCAGGAGTAGTAGCCTCGCTCTCGGATCCAGGCTTAACTGCTGAGAGAGCCACCACCGAGGATTTGAACGACATCCACCTAGCGCCTGTAACAGAGGTAGAAGGTTGACCGGCCAAAATGCGGCGTGTTGCGGCGGTGCGAAGGCTGGATAGCATCATGATGTTACAAAGTGTAGAGTTGTATGTATGAAAGGCGAGTTGGACTAGAAGCTCAATGATAGATTTGCCAAGCTGGACGAAGGAGACCTTTTGTTATATACCCCACCCTCCTCATGGCTAGTACGAGACAGCCCCTGCGCAAGAAACAGCTTTTTTGGACCCTTGTTCACAGCCTTGCTCTTGGCTCCTGCTCTTCAGGTGATTACTGTGCATTGGAGGCATGGCCACAGTTGCACACGAGAGCAGTTGTCGTTGATTGACAGCTCGGTGACGTTGATGCTCACTCAGCTTGTGCATATCGCCGACCGACTTTTTTTTTCTTTTTTTTTTCTCAAAATCAATGTCAGACGAACAACGCTAACAACTGTATTTGAAAAATTGCTTGTGCCTGAAGCCGTATGTATGTATGCAGGCCAAAAGCACGGTTCCTAAAACTCAAACACTAAACCTCTCAGTTCAACGTCACAGAAAACCCAACACCACATACAGCATCATTCAACACAACACAACACCCAACACTCCATCTCGATTGCATCTTCTAAACCGTACCCCAAATCGACTGTTCAGGCAGCAGATCGACTGCAACACAGCGGCAAAACATACGTAGCTCTGGATTCACGACGACAAGGCAGCGTATTCAAAAGCAGCGATTGGAAGAGGGTGGCGATCAAACTTGGCCTTGGCTCATACTTTCTTGGCTACTTGGCTGGTTGCTACGATAACTAGCGTCGATCTTAGCAGCTTCGTACGGCTTATACATCAGTGAAGCCAGGATCTCCGTCACAGCCTTTGTATACATCGCAGCATAATCACATTATGAGGACGAGAACAACACCGACGCTCCTCAGCCTCTTTTCCCTCCTCTTCACCCTCACTCTCATCCTCAATTTCGCCGCTTCGACCAGCGCCACACCCTCCCCGGCAGTAGATCCGGCCAGCGTATCGCACCAGCCTTACCAATACTTCCACTCGGACGGCGTAGGTGGATCCAACGCCGTATGCTGGCTCAGCCGAGAACCCTTCCCACCGATCCAAGGCGTGCAATGTAGATTTGCAGATACCATCTCTCAGGTGAAAGGTAGACAGATTTGGCAGTGCGAAGGAGATCAAGCGAAATTCTGCGATGGATGCCATGCGTTGGAGAAGCTGTTGAGCGATCCAAAGGATCTGGTCGGGTGGAAGGTTCAGGGCTGTTGAGTAACAGAGAGGCACAGAGAGGAGATGGGTGGGAAACTTTTCGCTGCGCTTGCATCGTGGGGTTTGGTTTGAGGATCACCGAAGCAGGGTGATCTTGAGCAAAGAAGTTCGGACTAATGGCAAGGGTTAGGATGTGGTTGCGCGATCAACTAAAAGACAATCGTGCACTTTGGGAGCTTCGCATACAATTGCTAGTGTTGACGGTATCACCTCCCCCGGTGAACTTCTCCATCAGCCATGCCCCAAACCTGCTTACCAACATACAGTACTACCTTGCTCATCGAGAAGACCTACCCTTTCTAATCGGCAGCACACAAAGACAGCACATCTCAAATCATTCCCGTCAAACCGCCTTGACGTCAGCCCTTCCCAATACATCCACTTCCAACAGACACCACACACATACCCATGATCATCACTTCACCACCCATACTCACACCTGCAACGCAAAAAAAAAAAAAAAAGATCATTAAAATTTATCAAGACATCATGAACATTCGACGTGATCTACAAGGCAAGTGTGCCAATATCGAGCGTTGTAACTTAGAGATGCTTCTTATCCCTGTTGACACGCGCGTTGTTGTTGTTGAGGAAAAAGAGACGGGTGATCAACTTGCACAGCTCCTCGATGAGTATAACGGGTGCACTGATGTAGATGACAGCTTTGACCTCTTCCGAGTTGAGGCTGGTGACTTGGAACCAGTCTTGGAGGAAGGGGATGGTGCAAATAGCGTAATGGAGGGTTAGGCTTAGGGCGATGGCGGCGATGAGGAGGGGGTTTTTCCAAGGACCAAAAGTTAGAAGGGAGTCGGTTTCGGAAATCGCGTTGAGGGCGTTAAACATCTCCACTACCACCAGGACGGATAGGGCGATGGTGGCGGGTTGACGGTAGATGGTAAAGATGTTGCAGTCTACACCGTAGAATAGGCCTCCCGGAGCTTGAGCTGAGGGTAGGGGGCATTGGTGGAAGTGCGACAGTTGAGCGTAAGAAATGTGAGGACCAGCGGTGGAGTAGAGGAACCACCAGGCGTAACCAAAGATCGTAGCAGCTCCAACAAACGCTCCGACCAACAGATAGCGAGTGAAGATCCATCCCGAGATCAAAGGGTCATTGCGAGAACGCGGTTTCTCGCGCATGATCGTAGTACTAGGTGGATTGAATCCCAAAGCGGTTGCTGGCAATCCATCAGTGACCAAGTTGACCCAAAGCAATTGAACAGGGATCAAAGCTTCAGGAAGTCCCAAAAGAACAGTAAGGAAGATCGAAACAACCTCGCCAATGTTGGAAGAGATGAGGTATCGAATGAAGCTCTGCATGTTGTTAAAGATGGAACGACCTTCCTGAACCGCGGCTTCGATGGTGGCAAAGTTGTCGTCGGCAAGAACCATGTCTGCTGCCAGCTTGGCTACATCTGTACCGGATCCCATGGCAATTCCAATATCGGCCTTCTTGAGTGCAGGTGCATCGTTGACACCATCTCCCGTCATGGCTACAACAAGTCCCTGAGTCTGAAGCAAGTCAACCAGCTGAGACTTGTGCGAAGGTTCAACGCGCGAAAACAGCGATGCGGTCGAGACGGCTTCGAGCTTCTCCTGCTGCGAGGTGAGTGCGTCAAACTCCCGTCCGGTGAAGGACTTGCCTTCGAGCTTCTCGTTCTCGCCAAACACGCCGATCTGACGACAGATGGCCTCGGCAGTGTTCTTGTTGTCTCCGGTGATGACAATGACACGGATTCCCGCCTGTCTGCAGCGAGCGATGGCGTGGCGAACCTCGGGACGCGGTGGGTCGAGCATTCCAACGAGCCCAACGAGGGTCATGCGCTGCTCAAACTGAGCGTATTCACTAGGGCTGCTGCTGCGGTACGATTCCACATCCAGAGGAACGTCCTCCTTGACAGCAATGGCGAGCGTACGCAGACCGAGACGACCGTACTCGAGAACCTTGTCACCGATCTGGGCACGAAGAGCCGAGTCGAGAGGCGCAGCCGATTTGCCGAGAAGGACAGTGTCACATCGCTCGACAACGCTCTCGGGAGCACCTTTGACAAGCAAACATCCGGTAGCAGACGAACGCTGGATCAGAGTCGACATGCTCTTGCGGTCGCGGCTGAATTCAAAAGTCAACAGGCGAGGGTGAGCCTTTCCATATTCGTTCGAAACCGCACTAGCCCGGTCGGCTGCATCGAGCTTAGCCACGGCCTCGTTGACGGCAGCATCGTGGTGACCGAGCTTCTCGACAAGCACCTTGAGCGCGGCCTCGGTGGGCTGACCGACGATGGTGTAGTTGTTGTGGTCGTCGAGGTGGACGTGCGAGTCGTTGCAGATGGAAGAAACTTCGGCAAGGGCGTGGAAGGCAGTGCGGGGCTGGTTGAGGTTGGTGACCCTCTTGCCGTTTGAGTCGGTGATGTCGCCGATGGGGGCAAAAGTGCTACCCGAGACAGAGTAGTCGGCGATGGAACCGTTGGGGTCGAACACGGAGAAGTGGGTGACGCTCATCTGGTTGGTTGTAAGCGTACCGGTCTTGTCGGAGCAAATGACGTTGGTCGAACCGAGCGTCTCTACGGAAGGGAGGTGACGAACAATGGCATTCTTCTTGGCCATCTTTTTGGTGCCGAGAGCGAGACAGGCAGTAATGACAGCCGCCAGTCCCTCGGGGATAGCAGCGACAGCCAGAGCAACAGCGATCTTAAAGTAGTACATGGCACCTCGAACCCAGCCGTGGTGCGAAGGGTCGTTGAAATGACGGAAGTTGACGATCCATACCAAGATGCAGATGATGGTGATGACCTTGGCAAGAAGCTCACCAAAGTCGTCGAGTTTCTGCTTGAGCGGGGTCTTGTCGTCGTCGTGCTTGGAGATTTCGGCGTGGATGTCACCGATGGCAGTGCGGGTACCGGTCTGAGCAACAATGGCGATGGCGGTGCCGTTGGCGACGGTGGTGCCGGAGAAAAGAATGTTGGTCTGGTCCTGCTTGACGGCGTTGGTGTCGGCGACGGGTTCGAGGGACTTGTTGACCGAGATGGACTCGCCGGTGAGAATGGCCTGGTCTACACGGAAGGAGGACGAGTTGATGGCAATGAGACGGCAGTCGGCGGGGATCTTGTCACCAACAGTAAGAATCAGAATGTCACCAGGAACAAGATGCTCGGAGCGAATCTTTTCGGTAGCACCCTCTCGAATGACATTGGCAGTGTCGGGGCTGTACTCCTTGAGAGCATCGATGGCCTTGTCGGCGTTCCTCTCCTGGACCACACCTACGGTGGCATTTGCGATGAGGATCAAGAAAATGACACCGGGTTCGATGAGAGCAGCACCCAGGGTGGTATCCTCCTCCAAGAGAGCAAGGACGAAAGAAATGACGGCGGAAGCGAGAAGAATGAGCACGAGCTGATCCTTGAACTGTTCGAGAATCAACTCCCAGAGCGGGGTGGGTGGCTGTTCGGGCAAGGTATTGGATCCATACTGTTCACGACGCTTTTGGACCTCGGTATCGGAGAGACCTTTGGAAGGGTCTACGCGAAGTTGGGCGAGCGCCTCGTGGACGGTCTTTGTCCAAGCGGCGTCCATGGTGGCGGACGTCTTTTGATCTACGACGAAAAGGGACCAACTGGAAAGGAGGCCAAGCCAGTCGGATAGTCGGATGGTGTTTCTTCTCTACAGCAAAGCAGAAAGTGCAACTCCAACAAACGGATGTGATGTGATGATGGTGAGGAGAGAAGGAAAGACGAGGTAGGACGAGGGGTTTGGATTCGACGTCTGCTTTACATGAGGACAAGGGAGTGCACGGTCACTTTGTTTTTCGTTTTGTGAAATGAAAAGCAAATCTACAACTGCAGCTGGCGACCTGGCGAATTCGACCAAAAGCCTACGTGTCACTTTGGAGCGTTTCCCGTTGCTTAGCCGTGCATTGCCCTCGGTATCCCTCCCCTCACAGTTCCCCCAACTTGGTTCATCTCAAGCAAACTGCATACATATCAAGTCCTACAAACACACACTCACATCAAGTACCGCCGTCACTTCTAGTGTAGTTATACTGCAAAAGTGGCTATAACTATGTGAGGCTCTCACAACGGCAAAAGTAGAGAATCTTGGCATGACACGTCGTCGCTCGGCCTACGCGGCGGGTTTGGAAGAAAGTGCCCGAAGAATCCATTTTTGCTTTCTTTCTTTCTTTCTTTCTTTCCTCGCTCTCTCTCTCTCCTCTCTTCTTGTGCTGCTGTACAAAATAATGAGAAGAAAAATAGATTTATCTCCGGTTACTGTAGTTTTATTTTTTGTTCAGGGGCACCAAGTCGTCCCTTCTCAGTGTGGGGTTTGCTGAAGCACCTTGCCTCGACACGACGCCCTTTTGTGCAGCCTTCCGTCTTGACTTTAATCGAACCTTGTCTTGAATGCTCATGTCACTTCATGTCGGAGCACATATGTCACGCTGAGTTCGAGGCTGCGAATGCAGAACGAGCGGGATGGCGGAGTGAGCTTAAGATAGTTGGATCTTCTTCGTGATCGACACGTGGAAGGCAATCTTTGGTTCTTACTGTACACCGAAGGGTGTCAGAGGGTGACACGCACGGAAAACGCGCTTTTTGAATCTCATTCGGATCGGCAGCCCGATTTCGTAAATGAGAGTCTAACATAGGAAGACAAAGCCTAAAAATCGGCTCCGTTTAGAAGAGCGTCGGGAAATTTTGGTTGCTTCCAACACCCTTTCTGGATTTCTTTGTGATATCTTTCTCATCATCATCATCCTCCTCACCGACATCGCATATTTTCCTCCTTCACCGCCAAACACGCTGCACACCAGACCCGCATTACACCGCACAAGCACCCATCGCGCCCCCCCCGGGAGAGCGACTGTTCCATCAAACCTCCAACCCCATCTCTGCACCCAATCTTTCAACACACACGAACCACCCGCATTTCTCCCCCTCTCTCTCACACATCATGTTCGGCGGAGCCTTCAAGCCCAGTCTTCCGTCTCTCGGTGGTCTACTCTGGAAGAATCCATGGCGACTTTCCACCCCGCGTAAGAACCGAGTTCGTATGCGTCTTCGTGCCGTAGACGACGTAATCTCCACCTTGCAACAGTCCAACGTCCAATGCGGTGCTCTGCAACGTGCCCTCACTTTGCCTACAGAATCCCAAATGCTTCCCAAGGACAAATATACAACTTTCAGCAAACACGATCGAGGTTTCAGAAAATCAGTTCACAAAGTCCCCAAATGGACAAGAAAGACCATCAGACAAAATCCGGTTGGTTACTAAAAGTTTTCTCAACATCGCCTTTCTAAATCTTTAACCATCCCCCATCCCCATGCATCTGTACATTAGAAAGATTCACAACCTGCAATATCCAACTTGTGGAAGTGGTAATCAATCATCTCCGAAGAAAAATAACGTCACTTTGGCTCTGATGATTGGTCGATGTAGCATAGTACCAGGTAGAGGTTGCGTGGAGGAAGCATTTCCACGACACACACATACACAAGCCAACCACCTCAACGACACTGAATCAATTGACAGCGACAGGGGTATAGAAACAGATGCAACAGAACACCAAACAAATGCGACAAAAACAACAGACAACAACGACTAAACAACTGTAGTGATGTCCACTAATGACTGCAGTATTGAAAGACAAAACTAACATCGTCGTGCACCTGCTCTGCGCGCAACAGGTCATCGTGCAAGTTATGCATCTCGTCCTTGCCATAGTGATTCCACGTGCTCGTGTCACCATACAGCAGCGCGGGAGCCTTGATAAACTGCTTGCCGCTCTTGCAACGCTTGCACTTGTACGTGTCGTGCGTGTCGCATGCCGTTTCCTCTTTGAAGGTGAACAAGGCTCGTAGATCTTCGCCCGAGAAGTGACGAGCTGCGTCCTGTGCTTCGTCCACCACACATGACGACAACGACTGTTTGTGCGATTGTCGCTGTAGGATCTTCTCCTCGATCGAACCCGTGGCGATGAAGCGGTAGACGAAGCATGATTTTTTCTGTCCGTCTCGCCACACTCGGGCTAGGGCTTGCTGATCAGAAGCTGGGTTCCAGTCGGGGTCGAACAGTACCAGGCGGTTGGCGCCGATCAAGTTGAGTCCACAACCTCCTGCTTTCGACGAAAGCAAAAAGATGAACTCCTTGCCCTCAGGGTCGTTGAAGCGGTCCACCAGCTTTTGTCGCTTGTTGATCGTCATGGTACCGTCGAGGCGGAACATGCCCCATCGATTGGCTCGACACATGCGCTCAAACACGTCGAGCGTCTGGGTGTAGTTGGAGATGAGCACAATCTTGTCGTTGGTGGTGGCACGGATCGTCTCGAGGAATCGCTGCAGAACCATCATTTTACCCGAAAGCTCCGGGTTGACATGACGCCTGTCACGAGGTGTATAGCCTTCGGGGAAGTACTGCTCGCTTCCGTCCAAGTCACTAGGCAGATCCAGCAAGTCGGGATGGTTGCAAAGCTTCTTGAGAATGCCGATAGCTTTGAGCGGCTGACTTCCCGTACCACGAAGCAGCTTCTTGATCTCGGGCGATCGGATGAAGAGGCGATACAGATCGAGCTGGAATGGCGACATCTTGCAGAAGACCACATGCTCGTACTTGACAGGCAGGTACTTGGAGAGCAGATCGTTGGTACGTCGAATGATGAAGCGGCTGACCAGTGCCGAAAGCTGGCTGAGCTTCTCGTTGGCTTCCTGCTGCTGCTTCTCTGTCGCTTCGGCATCGCGACCTTTGAGAATGGCGATCTCAAAGTTCTTGCGGAATTCGATGCGGCTGCCGAGCAGCTCTGGGTTGGCAAAGTTGAGCAGCGCAAAGTATTCCGACAGGTCGTTCTGGATGGGCGTGCCGGACAAGATGACACGGCGACGGACTTTGATCTGGGTGAGGGCCTGGAAGGTGAGCGAGTCTGCGTTCTTGAGTCGATGGCCCTCGTCGCAGAGGAGAAGACCTACGTCGGTGTTGCCCAGCTCCTCTTGCAGGTTGCGTAGCGTCTCGTAGGAAACGATCATGACGGGCTGAGTGATAGCACGTCCAGAAGCGTTGCACCAACGACGCGTAGCCTCGATCATCTCGTCCTTGCTCAGCTTGCCGTCCAGCGCAAGGTTACCAGGTGCGGCTGCGCCAAGCCACTTGACCAACTCGTTGGCCCAGTTCCTCACGAGCGAAGAAGGACAAACGATGATGCACTTGTCGATGGTCGACTTGCGTGCGACGGGCGATTGTTTGAGCAAGGTCCACATGAGTGTGATGCACTGGAGCGTCTTACCGAGGCCCATCTCGTCGGCCATGATACAGCCGTATGCATTCTCGACGACGAGGCCGGTGGTACATCGGTACAAGAACTTGACACCTTCGACTTGATGCGGTCGGAGCACCTTGCTGAGTGTTGGATCGATGACGACGGGCACCTTTTCGATCTCCTTGGACTTGACCTTGTTGAGACCGAGAATATCGGCAAGACTCTTGTGCGGTGTCTGGACTGCGGCGCCAGCCTCGATGCGTGCCTCTTCTGCCGCCTGCTCTTGCTGGATCTCTGCCTTTTTTTGTTCTGCTTCGCGGTCGTCGACGGTGGGATCGAAGAGAACGATGGCGTGCTCGCCCATGGGATCGTGCAAGGGACGGGGCGGGATGTCGATCTTTCTGCGAGTGCCTAGTGCTGCGTAAGAGAGCCTTGTTTCGACCACTTGGCCCTGCTTGTTGGTCATGACAGGCACAGAGAAGCCCTTCTTGATGGCGTTTGGCTTGACTTCAAAGACACCCCACTTGCGGCGGTCGACGTTGAGCGACACACCGGTGGCGTCGATGCCCTTGTATACACCTTCGAGGGTCTTCATGGCTGCTTTGCCCTTCTTCTTGGTACCGGCTTTGGCGCCCTTGGTGGTGTTTTCATCGTCAGAATCTGATCCTGCACCCGCATCGCCGTCGTCAGCAGCGCCAGTCGAGTCCATGCCGCGGTAGTCGACCTTCTTTCGCTTCCTTGCGCCGTCTGGATTGTCTTTTTCGCGTTGATTGGCGAACGATGGTGGTTTGAAGGGCTTCCGGCCTAGAAGTGGGCCAAAACCGGCGGCATTCGCATTGCGAGAGATGTCTGTCAAGGGTGAAGGGCGCGAATAGGGCGAAGCTTTGCCTTTGAGAGGTGTAGATGCATCCTTGCCACCGTCGCCTGGTCCTGGCGAGGGTGAGCCACCCAACGCTGCGAGGATGACACTTCTACGCATGGTGGTCGCCGTTGTCTACCGGAAGGTGTTGGTGCGTAGCCAAAGTCTCCCGGTATGCTGCTCAGTGAACGATCTGGCCTCCACAGTGTCGGTCTCTAGAGACGACTTTGGTGTATGCACGCGTCGGGCGGTGGTCGCAGCTGCCAATAGTCGCGTCGCGCCGCAAGAATTGCAGCAAAGCTATCGAATTGGACGAGCGGCGGTGATGGGAGGCTGATCAGGAGAAAGAGGTGGGTGGCGATGAGGGTGAGAGTGAGAGTGAAGACAGTGCCACCGCGAGAGAGAAGAGGTCAAAGCTCAGCTCGGCTCAGTTCAATTCGACCATTGCTCAGCGTCTTCTATCGGCTGAGCCGAATCCAAGTTGGCTTGCCATGCAGCTCCACGCCACAGTACGCACCAGCGATGCACTTTTCATCTCGCGTACAGTGACGGCTCGAGAAAGGAAAGTGACACTTTGTCCGCCTTTTCTCTCTCTCTGTCCTTCTTGAAATTTCCCACTTCGCGAGTCGCGTAAAGTCACGCGACGCAGCTGTGCTTTTTTTTTTTTTTTTTTTTTTTTTTTTTTTTTTTTTTTTTTTTTTTTTTTTTTTTTTTTTTTTCTCCACTTGAGCGAAAACTGACACACAGCCAAGATACAAGAGATGTTCTTGACAAGGTCTACACAAAGCTGTCACTCAAGCATCTCATCGACGTCAGAGCATACAGTGTAGAAGCACAAGCGACGGTTCGTGTGAGAAGGTGTCAATAATGAAATGCCAAAAAAGTGGTTCGTGTGAAGTCGAAGGGTTGATGTCAGGTCGTAAAAAGTGTCGTTACAGATGGTAAGCAAGGTTTGGATGGGGTTCTCATGAGTTCCATGAAGATATTCGTCACTACTGTTGTGGTGAGTTTTGCTGCTGCTGCTGCTGCTGCTGCTGCTGCTGCTTTGGCGGTGGTGCTCCGGCACTTGCAGGTTTCGACTTGGTAAAGCTGCCCATCCTTGCGGCCAATGCCTGTGCTTGAGCTGCATTGGCTTGGGCCTGAAGCCTTGCCTGCTGCAAATACGCCATCTCCATATCCGGTCTTGGCTGACTTCGGCCTCCGCTGATGTATCCATCCTCGTGACGCACCAGTGGACTGCCGTACATCCTCCACTCGCTTCCTGTACCTCCCGCACCGTCCGACCAGAAGCGTCCGCGTCCCGAGAAGGCCAACGCCGTCTCGTAGAACCATTCACTCTTCTTGAGATAATGCACCACCACAGTTCCACCGTGTCGTCGTCCGAGGTAGCGTCGATGTCGCAACTCTTCTGCCTCGCCGTTGCCATCCTTGTGGGTAGGCAGGGGTATCATGCGCGGCTGCATGGCAGAGTTGGCGAACGAGCGCTTGCGTTCCTCGGCTGCACTGCGCGAGACGCCACCGGCGCCAAAGTCGAAGCCAGGCACCGAGGGCAGATGTGAGAGGAAGGGTATATCGCGTTTTCGTCTTTGGGGGGACTGCTGCTGCAGCTCGCCGTCGATGCTAGCCAGCGGATCGAGAGGTTTAGGCTCGAGCGAATTGATGTGTCGCACTGTCAAGCCAGAAGCAGGGTCGATGCCGACTTCTTCAGCGAGTGTCGGATGGGTTCCGAGGCCATCCAGTACGGCCGGTTTGAGTCGATCGTCGTCAGCCTCAAACACAATCTGCTGCCATGGCACCCAGATCTGCGTATCGTTGCCCTCTTCGCCTCGTACCCATGTACCTGCCCAGCGTCCTCCGCCTTCCACCAGGGCCTCGACCTCTTCCTCGATGGTGAGATCGCTGCGTGGCTCAACATAGGGAGAGTGCCATCGCGAGACAGTAGAATACGACTTGGCGCGATGCTCACCACCGCGTCGTGCAATCTCTTGATCTGTCAAGCCGCGTCGACCTTCCAACTTGATCTTTTCGACGTAGTCGGGGAATAGGAAGCCGTGAGAATACGCAGTGCCCGCCTTGGGATGATCATAGATCCAGCACTTTTCCGAGACCCAGTGAACGTCGGATCGGTTCGGATGCAGATTGATCCACTGTGCCACTTTCTTGTCTTCCTTTCCTTTGGTGTAATGCAAGACGTTTTCGGAATGTGCCACGTACTGGACCAGGTCATTGGACAGGGCATAGCATTCGCCGCCCATGAACCAATTGCGGATCAGGTAGCCCCAGTAGGTCATCTGCCGTGGTGCAACACGAAGATGGCGTTCGAGCTCTTCCAGGAAGATGTAGGCGTCGTCGTCGGCTTTCACCACGTAGTCCGCCTTCTTCCACAGGACTTGGTAGCGTTGGGCCTGATCCGCAGAGCCTCCAAGCACCTCCCGCGTCTGTCCGTGTCCATTGCCATGCAGCCCTTGTTCATCTAGCAGCGCACCTCCCAGACTCGACGATCCGAAAGGCTGCTGCTGCTGCTGTTGTCCGTCATCCACAGCGCGCAGGAAGGGGACCGTAGCGTTCTCGGCAGCCCATCGGAAGAAGGCGTGCGTCTTGCCTCTGTTCATGTTCTCTTCCATATCGAGCACCACGAGATCGTTGAACGTTTCCATCTCGAGCGCTACTCGCCGAGCATGCGCCTGTCGAGGCTTGCCAATGATGAATTTGACCTGGACATTGCTGGTGGGCTTGCCTGTGTGGGGGTCGAGGGGGAGCTCGTGTGTTGCATAGGTGCTTCGGATGAGGTGGCGTCGCTCGTAAGCGCTGTCGATGCTGAAGACGCCAACGAAGACATCGACGGGAGCGAGTGCGTCGGCGTAGGCGTGCGGGAAGGAAGGTTGTTTCTGACAGTAAGTGCGCCAAGGTTTTGGCTCTTTGTCCGGGTTGAGAATGTAGATGATGAGCTTGGTGACGGATGCTACAAAGCTGGCAATCAGCACGAGAGCCAGGATGATGGTGATGGGATGAATCGGACCGAAGGCGGTTCTGAAGAGTTTGCCGAAGAAAGAGGCGATCATATGCAGGGGATGCGTCCATATCGACGACGTCCTGCGACCGCGATTGCGATCTTTGGACAAGGCTGACGAGGAAGAGGAGGAGAAAAGCATCTTGTCCGTCTTGGAGTTGCGGTTCCATTTGGGCTTCTTGGTGCTGCGTGAACGAGTTGCTGTCAAGGCGGTGTAAGATGCGCTCGACTTGTTCCAAAAAGGTTCGCCACGAAGACTCTTTGTGATGGAGCTGAACATGGAAGCGCCTGGGTTGGCACCGCTGCCTCGCCTTGTCCGCCGCAACTTTGCGCTGTCGTCGTATTCCGAGACGTCGGATTCGGTCATGTCTGCAATCTGCTGGTCGGTGAGGTTGACACCGACAAGCGGCGTTGGTAATCGGGTGCCAGATGCTGCTGCGCGGGAGGAGGAGGCGAGAGGAGTGAGATCGCCATCGGTGGAAGATGCATAGCCAGCTTGTTTGCTGTGCAGGCGTGAGGTTCGAGTGTGCGGGCCTGATCGGTCGTCGCCAATGTAGCTGTCATGCTGCTCGAGGTTGTTGGCACCATACGACGTGGAATGCGAATGAGAGCTCGAGGGCTCTGGCCAGTACTTGGAGGCTGGCGATGATGCAGCGGCATTGGTGTTTGGTGGTGCAATAAAGGATTCGCCTGAAGATTGCAAGCTGTTGACGGAGGCGTCGAGCGAAGGATGATCGTGATCGCTGGATGCGCTGGAGCCGAGATCGACCGCTAAGGTGCCATCGACGCTGGAGGCTGGATGCAACCCGGAAGCCGAGTGATTGGAATCTCGAGACAGATGGAAGCGTGGTGGCTCTGTCGAAGGTGTCCGTGTGAATGGATGACGCTGGACAGCAGTAGGGCTCATAGCACCTCCACCTGATCGTCCTCCGCTTATCCCAGACATGGATCCTGCGCCAGGCCCTTTAGGCGATCCGCGTTCTCCCGACATGATCCTTTGTGTGCCTCTGGGTAGCTTCTAGTTTCGCCTCGTACTTTCGCGTGCGAGATAAAAAGTGGGCTACCGAGAACGGATGACGAAGAGATTCGATCGAGCCAAGTTGTGTCACAAGTGGTATCGTACGTTGGAGGACATGAGGTATAAGCCTAGCAAGTCGAACCGAGAAGCAAGAATCGAAGGTGAAGAAAGAGCAACCACGTAGCGAAGAGAGTCGACAGCTGGTGCCTGTGAAGGATGAAAGGACACAGCAGCCAAGGCTGTACGATGGCAAGCCTTGCCAGATGGGGCGTAGGCGAAAGGGAAACGGAAGACGGAGATGAGTTGAGATGAATGTAGAAGGTGAAGATGCACCCTGGATCGTGGCTTTGTCCGATAACTATGGGACTCTGTCGGGCGGGATGCAAAGTGGATCTGCTGAGTGGACCGAAAGAGGCGGTGTCGCTCGTTGCTGCGTGTGGCCGTGCGAGGATGCGTGGGAGAGAAAGGGTGGGGGAAATCTGAGACTGCACCAAAGCAGAGAAGGGCTTCTGCATTCAAATTGGCGTCATCAGCTTGACCCTTTTTCTTTTTCTTTTTCTTTGGTCCCAATTTCCAACACATACAGTACAGTAGAAGCTTGGATTGCAGCCAAACGGCAAGTCAACAGAGATTCCATTCTGAAGCGTCGAAGCGGAAAAGGGGATTGTGTTAGGCCGTCATGTGCTTCTTTTTCAAAAAAGTGTAAAAAAGATCCGGGCGAGATCATCTGGCATCGCACTTCGTACCCAACTGTCAAACACCGCCACTTCCATCAAGAAAACGGCAACGGCATGTCTCAGGATCGGGACGGGCTGCACACACAAGCCACCCGCCAGCTAATTGCAGCTACATATGGCGGATCCATTGAGCAGCTCACTGACTGTCATTTTTCCAAAGACTGATGGCAGCAGAAGGAGAGCAACAAAGCTTGAGTTGCGTGGTCTAGTAGAAACAAGGAAAAAAATGATATGGCTCATAAGACGCGTGCCGTGAGGTGTGTTGCTTGGCCATTCTCGTCATCATCATCCCTCAACCCTCTCATCTTGGCAGACAGCCAATCGTCAACGCTCACTACAGGCAACAACATGTGTGGCTCGTTTCAGATGCGCAGTTATCCGCATGTTCAGCTCTGCTAAGTTACTCGTCTGCGTCTAGAGTCGCCTGCTGTGACGAGCTCAGCCGTACACCCAGGCAGCAGCCCTCGATCCGCCTGCAATGCGCCTGCTGCTGTTCGCAGTACACCTCTAGACCGGTCGCTCGCTAATAATGCATCTCAACTCATCACGTCGCCCTTCTCCTCCATGTTGACTTGTAGATGTTGGCTCCAAGACACCGTTCCACGCCATGTGAGGCTGCTTTGTTTTTTCCTCCATGGCAGGCTGCCGACGATGCCGTTCTTGCCTCATCAAACACTGCTTGAGTCTTTTGAGTCAGCTCTGGGATCAGATTTACGCTGAGACAGCCACGTCTGTCCGCTTCATGTTTGCTTTTCTTTACCGCCTGTCAGAACGCTCCGCCCCCGACCTCGGGCCCAACTCAATTGCTGAAGCCGTTCGCTGTTCCCTCTTTCCCTTCCTCTCCATCTTTCACCTTTTTGTCTCATCGCATCAACGCTACATATCTCTCTACACCGATCACAGCATCTTCAACACCTTATCACTCACACTAAATCACCATCAATCATCGACACAAGAACACTTTGAACCCAACAGGCCCCGTGAGGCCACCCTGAAGGACAAAGACAGGACAAACAAACCCACTTAACAACCAACAACCCCTCAATCGTTTCCATCATGTCCGGTCTCGGCATCGACTTCGGCCAAGAGTCCGAAGCTTATTCCACCGATACCGGTTCTCGCGCTTCCACCTCGACGTCTGGCTTTCACAGTCGTACACGAGCCCACATGATCCCCAAGAAATCGTCGATGAACAAGATGCGCGGTCTCCGTCCCAAGACGGCCGAAGAAGACGCACGCCGCGTACGCATCGTTTCTGGCGAACCTTCCGTGCTGGGTCACGGCGCGTATACCGATGAGGACTTCATGTCTGGAGGCGAGGAAGAGCTGGTCGTACAGCCTCATCAGTTGCATAGTCTCAGTGCGGCCGTCGCTGCTATGGGCGGATATAGTACCGACACGGCTACGAGTAGTACCGAAACGGATAGCGATCAGAGCCCTACGCTGACAGAGTCGTCTGTCACCAGCGCTTCCTCGGCTGCTAGTGATGCAATGAGGCAAGCGGCGCTCAAGAAGCATGCCAGTCAGCCCCAGCTCAACGCCAGTCTGGCTGATGAGACGATCAGGCCTAACAGTATTGCAGTGCCCAAAGCTCGACCCAACTCTGAGCAGCTTGTGGTGCCTGGTGGCAGAACGGTGCAGAAGAGCAAGAGTAACACGAGTCTCGCTTCTGGATATCGATCCGATGGAGGCTCTAGTCTCGGTAGGTCGGCAGAGATTCCGCGAGGAGTCGGACGACACCGAGTCAGCATCCGAGGCGCTGCTAGTCGTCAAGGTACGCTACAGGCTCGTCTAGGACCCAAAGTTGTCTCGAACCCGACCGCAACAGTAAGAAGCCCCCGTAATAAAGCCCAAGCAAGCACTGCCGAAACTCAAGTGGTCTCCGAGGATGAGACCGAGGTCATGGTGCCGGACGGTTTCGGTGGCCATACGCGGGCCAAACAGCCTCGTTCCAAGCCGGCTGCCCGTCCCACCACTGCACCCGCGCCCGCCCCGGCTTTGCTCGAGCGCATCGACATGACCAGTGAACACGAGCATGAATCTAATCGACCAACCGCAAAATGGAGAGTGGGAAGCTTCTACGGTCCCGACGGATCTGAGACGGCTCGTATCGACCACGAGACGGGAACCATTAGTGAGCTCGGCTCTCAAGTCTCTGCTTCCGACGTAGGCGCCGCCCGTGCTGCTCCCGCTGCTCCATCGCACACCGGCTCAGTAGCCCTATCCGCAGTCTCCCTCTCTCGCTCTCAGACCTCCACCAATGGACCCAAGGCAAGCCTTATGCAGAGCCCCGGCAACCAAACCGATCTCCCCGCCAAGCAGCAAGACGAAGAGGACGGTGGTCCGGTGGAAGGCTCCACCAAAGCTGCTGCTCTGGAGCAGAATCGACGATCACGCACCTCCCTCGCCAGTGTCTCTATGCGAAGCAAAAGAGGCCTGCAGGGCTTGGAAGAGGCAGAGAGGGGTGGTGCCCTTGTCAGCCTTGACAACTACCGCATGACTTACGATACTGGACTCCCGATTTTGCCCCACGAGATCCAGGCGTTGGATCAGGAATCTATCATGGGTTCTGTTCGGCTTGGTGCAGGACAACCGATGAAGACGTCTCTCAGCCAAGGTGGGGTGCCTCCTTCTTCATCTGTGCAGAGTCACCTCTCCGCCGCATCTCCCAGCAAGGCCAGCGAAACTGGCTATGAGACTGCGACATCCAACGGCAAAATCAGAAACCGCCCTCGTCGCAGTCTCTCGGAAACCAATGTCAACACCGCCCTCCTCGAGCGTCACGGTACGCTCCTCAGTACGACCGCCAACCCCTTGCGTCGCAACAAAGAGCTGTCCCGTTTACTCGGTAACTCGGATCGCAAGCTTCCCGCCTCTGCTGCCAGGCCCATGGCCAACGATGTTTCCGGAGGCCTCAAGCGCAGCAATGCTGTCGCCGCTACCGTCGCTCCTCCGCCGGCGGCTTTAGAGCAGGGAAAAGCGAGCAAAGCACGAGTGGAGGTGGATCTGGTGCTCGAGTCGGATCTCGTCGTTGAAGGCGGTACGTTGCAAGGTCGCATGCAGATTCGCGTGCGCAAAGGGTCCGATAAGGAAGGTGGAGTCTTCCTAGCCCAACCCAAGATTCGAGTCGTGGGCTTTGAGGAGCTGCTCGCGGACGACACGAGGTACATCTTTTACCACCATGCATCGGTGATCGATGGGGATCGGTCGAACAATGGTCCCAGTGAGCCGTACTATCTGCATGGCTCACCGACGCTTTCGAGTCCAGAAACTGCTGCATTTTCCGCACTGGCTTGCTTTAACGGTGGACCTGATGCAGAGGGATATGCCGAGGGGAAAGTGGGGTCGCATTCGATTCCTTTTTCTCTCGAACTTCCCGTCTCGAAGGGCGCCAAGGGTAGCTACAGGGGTAAGAACGCAGTGGTGAGGTACATCGTAATCGGATCGGTAAAGCTCAAGTCAGCTTCCGGGGCCAATCGATCCATCGCGCACTTCTACAGACATGTTGATCTGTTTCCCTACCTCAACCCGGCGGTGGTGCTGTCGTCTGCGATGAAGCCAATCCAGGCAAGCAGCTCCAAGGGCCTCTTCTTGGGTGGATCGGGCAAGGTCCATCTCATGGCGAGCTTGCATCGCAACACCTGGGTTGCGGGACAGAGAGTCTACATCCACGTCGGCATCCAGAACGACACGACCAAGAACATCAACGGTATGACGCTCTCCCTCATCCGCACTGTGACGCTGTACAAGCCACGTCCTGAGCTTGATCTATCCTCTCAGACGGCACGCAGGGATCTTGACCCGGATGCATGCCAGACCTCCACCACGCGCAAAAAGATTGCAGAGGAAGAGCTCGAGATGGGTCAAAAGGGTTCGAGAGGTGTTGTTACCGCAAAAGGATGGTGGACCGGTGTGGAGCCAAATCAGCGGGTCGAATCTTCCCACTACATGCAGATCCCGGCGGACGCGCTGTCCATTTCGAGGGGTAGACATGTAGAGGTGACCTACAGTATCAAAGTCTCGATCGGAAGCTCGTTGTCTTCGGACGTGTCGGTGGAGTTGCCATTGCGAGTGATCAACTTTGTCTCTCTCGATCCTCCGCCTCTCAAGAAGGCAGGGAGTGGCAAGTTCAGCGCCGACTCAACTAGAAGCTGGGCCACTACGACTCCAGCGAGTAGTGCGTTTGGCGATGCTAGGTCTCCCTCCAACAGCGCCGCTGCTACAGGTGCTGGGGACGAGATGGTGGCCAGGCTCAAATCTGTTGATGCGATGCGCAGCCCAGGAAAGACAGAGATCTCGCTCCAGAACTACGACCAGCACCTCCAAGCTGCGCGCATTCTCTCCCCCGGTGAAGTGGCAGCTGAGCAGACGCGGAGGTTGCAGCATCAGAAATCGCTCGATTTCATCAACCATGCGATTCGGAGTGCTGCCGCTCGTCGTGGGGTCGACGTTACGCCTACGACGAATTCTTCCGCTCGCACTCCTAGTCCTGCTGGGCTTGGTATCGGAGTACTGGACAGCGAAGGTAGCAGTGCGGGCCACCATAGCCCGGGGGCTAGCAGTAGCACTGATGGTGTGTCTGGAGCTGACGAGGACTACACCGAGGAGGAGGAAGAGGAGGAAGGGGAGAATACCAAGACTCCCATGGCCACAACAGCGCGTCGTTCTGGCGTCTCTCCCACAGTCTACCCTCCCGGTTGTGAGCCCTACGAAGAACACCATCATCAAGCTCACCAAGCATCACACAACGGAGCCTACTCCCAGCTTCCCGTCACCCTCCACCTACCGGGAGGGATGCATCACATGCAACAGATGCAGATGCAAATGCAAATGTATCAGATGCAAATGGCCAACCCTGCCTATGCGCAGCGATCGATCCAGAACCCGATGCTGCCAATGCTCCGCATCAACAACGCCAACGCTGTCTCGCTCGACGATGTAGGCGATGACTATGACAATGACGAAGAGGACGAGGAGGAGGGTGGGGCGGGAGATAGGACGCTAGGATTGAACGATGAGTCGATGGCCGAGATGAATATGGTACTTGGTTCGGCTCGGCTGGATGATGATGGGGATTACGGGCAGTTCGATGATAGTATGCAGGTGAACGATGTTTACGAGCAGGATGGTGGGGCGATGCTGGAGGAGCAGGGGCAGCTGGAAGGAGAAGGGTGGTCGCTCCGCCGCCGAGGTTCAGCCGAAGAAGACGAGGGAGCGGGGGGCTGGATGAGAGAAGAAGAGGCAGACGATGTCGCGGAGGTGTCCTCCATCATGCAGGCTGTCTCCATCACGCCACCTGCACTGGTTGACGCCCAAGCCCAAGGAAGGACTGCACCACCACCGTCCGCAGCTTCCGCATCATCGTCGTCATCCATCGTCTCTCCCGTCGCTACAGCACAGCGCCAGCCTCAGATTCCTTCTCGCGGTGACTCTCGCCCCACCATCTCCCCCAATACGCAGTCCTGCAACGTCGCCAATGTTACTCGGCCGCTCAAGATCACCAAAGACCCCACCACCACCGCCAACGTCCTTCCGCAGCAAGTCATCCGAGCCAAACCCTCCTCCGAGCAAATCTCCACTCTCCCCGTCTCCAAACCCAGATCTGCCCAACAGCAGCAGCAAGCGCTTAGCACAGCCAATTTGAAACGTCATTCCGACAATCTGTCCTATCGCCAGCAGCAACAGGGTATGCCACAAAGCCGACATAGGGCGACGCACTCTGTGACAGGGTTGAAGCCTCTTTTGCTCCAACCCAAGGCTGTATTAACGAGTGAGGGCAAGAGGGGCTCAACTGCAGGAAGCAGGACACCGGAGACGGTATCTCAAAGTGAAGGGGAGAGGTCTCCGGCGAGTGTTTGCAGTGAAGCACCTCAGGTTGGAACCGCACCGGAGAAGGTGAAGGAGGAGCCGATGGTGAAGACCATCACCAAGAAGCTTTCTGAAGCATCCATCTCGTCAACGGCCTCCCCTTCGAAATCGACATTTGTTCTCCCGCGTTCATCGACACTTCAAACCATCAGTACTCACAGCAACGCCAACCCCCCTCCTCCCTCGTCCACGCTGCGTCACTCTGATAGCACCTCTTCCCTCCTCAGCAACTCTGACGTGGGTACAGGCGCCCTCTCTCGCTCTCATTCGACACACAATCTCCGCGGCGCATCCATCATAGTTCCCTCGGTGAGGAACAAGATCGCCATGCTTGAGAGCCGTAGTGCTGCACTGCGCGAGTTTACCAGCGGTGCAGCGGCAGCGATGGGAAGCGGAGGTAGTAGCCCTGCAACAAGCCCGATGAAAGCGACCCGACTGACGACGGCAGCTGCGGAGGGAGGTAGAGGTTTGGGAAGGAAGGGTAGCTGGATGTCAAACGCTGAAAGCGAGGATGGTGCGAGTGTAGTTAGCTCGGTGGTGAGTGTGCCAGAGTATATGAAGTCGGTAGGTAGTGGTGGTGCGGGTGGATTCAATGCTCCTGTGCTTCGCAGCCTCCGCTAGACAGAGCATCTTTCCAAAGATGTGTAACAGCTGCCATCGTCAACGAGCTTCATCATCAGCAACAATCAACAACAGCAACAAGAGCAACAACAAGAACAACAACAACAGTCATTTCCCAAGGTCATACTTTCTCGCACAACACGTTCGTTTCGATTGCATCCGTGGACATTGGCACCTTGATCGCATCTTTGTTTTGGTTCCACTTCGATTCATGTCGATATTTGTTCCCTGTTCGTAATTACTTTGATTCTCACACAGAACTCTAGTGTGTGCAAGACTGTGTTGAGCATCATCAGGTGGTGAGCAGCAAACACAGGTCATTCGCACGAAAAAGTAGGCTGGATCAGCACCCTGCACAGCCGAACCCTTCAACATCGAATCTGCGATGCTGTGCTTTCTAGAATCGAGTTGGTATCCAACTAGGCTTTGCCGCTGTAGGAACTTAGGCAGCACAATCAGGCGGACTCTAGATGAGGCAAGGCGGTGCTGCGGCAATTTCCGACTTTGCTTTGCCTATCCTTGTGTTCTAGAGCAACGATCGTGGGTTCTTTGTCCCTTTTCAGGGCAGAACTTAGATTTGGAGCCAATAGATCCAGGGGCTGTGTCTCAGTTTTCTTCTTCGTTAAGCTTTCCAAAGGGACAGCTCCGGAGAGGGTCGCGACAAGATTGTTTGCAGGCTTCGCTACCAGAAGAGTCCCAACGAAGGGTCGCTTTCGAAGCTCGTTGGTCCGTCGGCCAATCAGATGGCTGAAGGGTAAAACAAGTTCAAAAAAAAGCTGTTTTTGGGCGAGGTCAGCCAAGAAGCTGAGTGAGAGTCAGCAGTGCAGATAGAGCGCACTTGATTGCCGGCGACCAAGAAGGAAATCTTGTTCAAAACAAAGCTTTGTTTTGTCCTCGCCGCCTCCGCGTGGAAGATGCGCGTCAAAAGCGGTGAGACAAGAGAGCCAAGAAGAACTTTTGCCGGTGTCGTTGTCACCAACATCCCTTTTGCAACTCTCGTAGAATTCGATGCTCTACATGCAACGCTTTTCGAACGAGCTTCGAGACCTTCCTCCTCGTACAGTCTGCTAATGCAATAGATTCTTGCTGGCTGCGAAAGTCGAAGCTGGAGTAGTGTGTTGCGGCGACTTTGAAGGCAACAAACGAAAGACGATGAAAAAGGTGGGCAAACAAAATTCGTACTCCGACCAAAAAAAAAAAAAAAAAAAAAAAAAAAAAAAAAAAAAGACCCTCAGGAGAAGTGCCCTCGTCTTCCCCTTTGCCATGGGTTGAACCGCATGGTTGGCTGGCCAACTCAAATTGCCATGTGCCTCTTGCCACGAAAAGCCGGTTTGTTGTCTCAGAAGCAAAGGCACAGCCGCGGCCAGTCGCTGTTTGAAGCTGTTGCCGGTTCGTGCAGGCATCAAGAAAGACTCGGGTTGGCCTCAATGAGAGCTGTCTATGATCCACTCTTCTTTGGTCGACAATGCAGTCAAAGATTCGATTTTTTTCGAGTCGATGCGAAGGTCGAGAGGGAACGGCGATCTCTGCGAAGAGCCGTGGAAAACAAAAAAAAAGGGCGGGGTGCTAAGACGCCGGCAGGAACACGCCTATTTCTTCGCAGTCGTGGCTGGAAGGCCAAAAAAAGGGAACTTCAACAGGGACCCAAACAACAGGAAAACGCCTCGGCTAAGACGAAAGCGAGGCGGACTTCGATTCTGTTGTCCTGCTCAGTTGCTGGCTGAGGGTTGTTGAATCGGAAGCCTGGTCGGTGGTGAAGATCGAAGCCATCTGCGCAAAGCAATCTAAAGCAATCTAAAAAGGCGAAAAAAGTGGCATCGATCGCGAGCGCACCATCGAACCATGCTGCCAACACTCGGGAACCGATTGTGCTGTACAGTACTTCACCTTTGGGAGATTCGATTCGTCACCAACGATCCCGTTCCCGAATTTGGTTCTTGTTCGCATACGACGTCAATTTGGATTTGGTGACATGATCATCGAGATGATGATTGGCGGCCCGGCGTTTGGAGGCGTGGTGATGGAGCGTGAACGAATGCTCAATTCGTTCGCCGTTCAACCTTGTTGGCTGGGTAAGAGCCCAGGCGTTGGCATTTGGCGTCATCCTCATGGCGGTCCTTTCGGTGGTTGTGCGTGGGAATCGAAAGCAACGCAGCCACGGCGACTTTGCGTCAGTGGCGTGTCATGGTCCGTCATAGTGTCCGAGCAAGAGACTCTGACACGTCGCAGGGTCCAATTGCCATCTTGCCAAGACTGCAAAAAGGCACACACACACAAGTCGTGGCGTATCGGAGTGCTTAGCTCGCACGTTGAGAAAGCGCAACAACAGCATGGTGTCAGCAGGATGGTGCATCGGGTGATTGGATCAACGCCGAGGATGGCTCTTCCAGATGACCCGCTTGCGCCTCTACCACAAAGTCTTGGACCGGTCTCGTCAAACGTCCTACGGAACGCTGATGGTATGGCTACACGTAAGTTGAGAAACAGGGCAAGTCATGCGCACCGCCCATCGGTCAACCCAGACACGAAATAAGCATGCTTGTCCTCGCCGTCTTTAAAATCAAATAGAGCGCGCGCATCGTTGCTTTGAAAGCGTCTGGGAATGCGCAAAAGAAAGGCTATGCTGAGGTCGGTCAAGCTGTGCACCGAGACAGCTCCAAAGATGTAGTAAACAGGGCAAGACGATGGTCATCGCTTTTCGACCGCAAATGAGACGACGAGCATGGTCGACGACTGAGCACCATGTGTGTCAAGAGGCTGATCAGCTCTTCTCTCGTCTCAAAGAGCATAGCATTAGCGAAGTTGCATCGGGGGGACTCCGAAGTGCATCACTACGCCACTCTCTCTCTCTCTCTCTGTGTGTGAGTGACTGAGCAAGAAGACTCAGTCAACTACTCCCACACAATAATCGGCTCCCCAGCGAAGGAGCATTGTGTTGGTGGGGACCGCAAATCTAGCGGAGTTTGATGTCAAGAGAACGTGGGAAAAACGGCAACACGAAAGCTCTCTCGATTCTAATCACAGCCTCGTTTCGCTGGCGGATCATCCAACAGCACAGAGTGACTACGCAGGATGGCTATACAAGCCCTCGAACCATTCTCAATCTAAGAACATGCTCTTGCTTCCTTTGACTCTAGAAGACGAGTCGACAGGCGAAGGTGTGCAACAATCGAGATCAGAGAAAGAGAGAGAGAGCCCTTTTCATCTGATGGATGGACGGGTGGAAAGCAGAGCTCGCTTCGAGCCGGAGGTTGTCACTCCGTGGGTTGTAGCGGGAATGCCAAGTCAGTTCAAAGATGGGAATATGGGAATGCTCTCTCGTTTAGCAAGGCGTGACAGTGAGAGTTGTGAGAGAGAGTTACCATATAGAGAAAGGAGCGGCTTGATAGCGAAGCAGCTCGTGGCAATCATTTGCTTCTGCCGTTGCCGCTTTCTGCTCCTGAGCTGCCCCTTTGTGAGTGCAATTCCGCTGTTTGTATTTGTCGCTTGAAGTTAGGAAGCAGCCGTCTGGAACGGAGGCAATTTGTTCTCGAATTGAATTAGGCCTAGACTACCAAATCTTTGAAGTTCAACTTCAATGTGTTTGAAATGAAGACTTGAAGACTCATGCAGATACCGCAGCACGACTTTCAAGCGTGCCAGAGTCTTTTGCTCTCTCCTTTGTTGGCTGGTCTCGACCGCATACAGTACAGTATATACCTATTGGACGTCGCTACAGCATAGATTTCTCTATTCGGGCCTGCGCTTCTCTAGGAGTCATGTTGAGCCCCTGAAGACTTGAAGAGCAATCGAGTGAGATGCATGTCCAAGGAGTCAAAATGATGCAAGCAGCAGCCTGTAGAAATTGGGCTGCCGATGACATTGAAAAGCACTCTACTGTGGATGGTCGACCATTACGAAAAAGTGCACATCGGCAGTTGCGGCGGTGCGACCGTCGGCTCCCACGAATCAGCGCTGTTTATGTTGTGTGTGATGGTTGAGAAGAAATGGCTCCTCTTTCAGCACTCAAGTTGGCGGTGCAGCTGCCCTTTTTTTTGTTGAGCCAAAAATTCCCAAAAGGAAGCGAGAATTCCTGAAAATGGTTAGAGAGAGAGAGAGAGTCTCCTTTTTCCCCCCTCCTGTTCTTCCTTTCTGAAAGCCAACTTTGGTCGTTAGAGGCGAGCGAGCGGTTCTGCCGTGAGGCGACTGGAAGCCATCCGACGAATGGAAGCCTAATCCGCCATTTCATCTGATATTGTGTGCGAAAAAGCTGTGCAGGTTGCGGAGAAGCCGCATCGGCCAAGCATTGGTGCTGCTGTCTGATGGCTACTTACAGTACTGAGATTAGGGACACGACACATGACGGGGCAGAGAGAGGCATCGGATGGATACGCAAGAGTATGCAAAATAATGCACTGTTTTCGAGCTTGTTTGCAGCACACTCTGTCCGGCAGACTCACACAATCTTGAGCGTCTTTGGAGCAGATGGCCAGTGACCAAGAAGAAGAATGCCAATCTTGTGGCCTCGATATATATTTTTTTTCTTTTTTGGTTGGTTGGTTGCAGCGAGAAGCACTGTGACTGTATGTGTGTGTGTGTGTGTGTGTGTGTGTGTGTGTGTGTGCACCATCAGATTAGCATTCTCACACTACTCTGCACCAGTGCGCATCCACCATCCATGCTTCTCATTCCTCCCACACTCCCTCCATCTTCCACTTTCCTACTCAACTTTTCGCCCTCGCCCCGCCTCGCCATCCCCACCTTTCCCCACACTTGCTTCCTCCCATCTTTCATCTCTTGTCGACGCCACCAATCAATCCAGCCACGCACACACACACGCACACATACACTTCCTTGTTCGCTTTCCGACCTCGCTTTACCCAAAATCTAGATCTAGAGACATAGACATCCGCCGAATTCTAGACCACTGCGCCATCTGAAAGAGCTCAGACACCATCTTAGCGACACTTGGCTCGTCGTGCTGCCCGTTGCGTCGCTCGTGTCGATCCCGCAGTCATCTCGATCCATCACCTCCAACTTGTCGGGCTGCGCTAGATTCTTCGGAATTGTCATCAACTGCTCGTACCCACACTTGGCGTTGCACCTCGAGTCGGTTTGGTATCACCAGGCCCGCATCACTTGCATCGCTTGCATCGCTTGCATCGACCGTGTCGCTCTTGCCGCCACATCCGCTCTCTATCACATCTGCGGCTAGGTTGATCCCAGCCCGCGCCTTGTACCATCGCCACCTCTGCCATCCTTACCGATCACCTACCCCACCAAAACTTGCTTTGCACCGGATTGCTGTCCCGGCTCTTCTTCATATACGTATACAGAGCCACCGCTGCGCCCCACTTGCAACCCTACGCCGCTTTTCCTTACATTAAGTGGCGCTTCAACCATCTCTAATCCCGACTCCAGCCATCTCCAACGCTTTGCGCAACCACTGCTTCTGCTTCTCGGTCCGGCTCCATCCGCCTCCTATTCGGCTTGTCCGTGCATACACACTCTGCTTCGAAGCTGGCCTTCGACGACAACACTTCAGCGACTGACACCGCATATATAGCCTATCCACTTTTGCTGCTCCTTGTTGGGTACTCCATTCGCTTTGATCTCGAGTCGCATCTTTACTTTCTGCCCTATCTCCTCTGGTCGTCTAGCCTACGACCATCATTCTGCTCGAGTAGCGTAGGGTCCTCTCGGGGTTCTTACGCAGTCACCGCTGCCCACCACGATCTCCTCCCAGCAGCCGCAGTGGCCAGCGGCGCATCCAGAGTCATCCGGCCCACTTTCTCACCAACCATCTCCCCGTCCGCAGCTCTCGACTTGGAACACGGGCCAATTGCCTTCTGTATTCGAAGACACAGATACCATCGATTCCGCTCCTTCTTCTGCCACCTTTTCGCACCAGAGCGTCGAATCTACCAACGCATCCCCCTTGCTGCTTCAGCAAGGCTTCTCGCTCCCACAAGCTCGTCGCCGCTTCACCAACCCAGACGCTGGTAGCATCAATCGACCCTCTCCTCGTCTCAGCTTTGGTGCGTTGCATGGCTCCCAGCCCGCTCAATCCAACTTCCATCACTTTTCTCCCTCGAGCCTTGTCATTCCCGATCGCGACGACACGGGACGGCGACCTCGCTCGCCAGCCCCGTTGAATCTTTTATCCAACATGGACGCTGCCCAGTCGCAACCTCAGCAGCTGGTGAATCCTCCAGGATTCGACATGTCTTTGACCGGCTCCGCAGATATGCAACAGCAGCACTTCCGGCCACAACAGCAGCAGCAGCATCACCATCAACAACAACAACAACAACAAGTTCACCTTCAGCAGCAGCAGCAGTCGCAGCATCAACAAGATCAACAGCAGCACCCACAATCAGCCCTTGCTCCGCCAATGACAGCTCAGCCTGTGGACTCTCAACCATCTACCGGCCTTTCTGCACAATTTGTTCAGGATCAGCATCATAATGCACAAGTCCAGCAAGCAATGCAGCAGCAAAATGAGATGCAGTCCAGCCAACAGCTCCAAGCGCAGCAGCACCAGGCATCGGTTGCGGATGCCACACAACAACCATCGACACCACAGCAGATCCAGATTCAGACCCAAAACCTCGGTCAGCAGTCGTACTCGACGCTGCCCTCTCCTCTGCAGCAGCAGGTTCCAGCGCAGCACATGCAGATGCAACCCATGCAGCTCGAGGCACAGCATCATATGCAGCAGCCTAGCCAGCAGCCTAGCCAGCAACAACAACAACAACAACAGCAGCAGCAGCAGCAGCAGATGCAGCAGCAGCAACAACAGCAAGCCGAGCAGCAGGCTCAGCAACAGCAACAGCAGCAGCAGCAGCAACAGCAACAACAGCAACAGCAACAGCAACAGCAAGAGCCGCAGCAGGCACCTTCGCAATCTCAGATGATGCCCATGCATTTGACACAGCCAGGACATCCAGTACATGTTCAAGCCATGTCGCCGTCACCAGCGGCTCCCGCGCCTCAGGCCATGTCGAATGAAGCCGTCGCACAGAGGCCATCCATGTCGTCCCACCAACGCTCTCTGTCGCTTGGATTGCATTTGCATCAATTAGCTTCTCAATCCATGCCTCAGCATTCGGTCCCTGCCTCTGCAGAGAGTCTCCAAGCATTTGGCTGGCCGGCTGCGCCATCTCAAAACGAACTTCTCATGTCGTCCACACCCGTCCAGGCACCCGAGCGCTTCAATCACCAGCGAGCTGCCTCCCACAGTATGGGTCCCAACACTTCCGTGGCAATGCAGATGCAGTCGCTTGGCATGAACATGCACGCTCTTCCATCCACGCCTGTAGATATGACGCACGCTCAGGCGCACGCTAATGCGCAGGCACAGGCACAAGCACAGGCACAAGCACAGGCACAAGCACAGGCACAAGCACAAGCACAAGCACAGGCACGCGCTCAGGCTCAAGCACAAGCACAAGCCCAGGCGCAAGCGCAATTGCAAGCGCAAGTTGCACAAGCACAAGCACAAGCACAGGCTCAAGCCCAGGCTCAGGTTCAGGCTCAGCTTCAGGCACAAGCACAGCTTCAGGCACAAGCACAGCAGGCGCAGGCCGAAGCACAAGCTGCAGCCATTCGTGCTGCTTCGGCGTCAACGCAGCGTTCTTCTTCCGAACATTCGGAACTGATGAACCAGATTGCCAAGTTGCTCGATGATGTCGTTCTGCAAGCCAACACTGCCCGAGAGTCGTTCCACAAGGGAGATGGCATGCTGAGCAATCGCTGCCTGGGCGACCTGCAGAAGGATCTGCAGCACATCCAGCATCTCTCACACCAGAAGTTTGCCCCTCCTCAGCCAGCACCAATGCCTGCGATGCCGCCCACCCCGCAATCCTCACAGCCTTTTGCTGATGCCTCGTTCCAGGCACAGGCCATGCAGGCCCCCCAGCAGCCACATCCTGCTCAGTCGGGCCTCGGTCCTGCTTTGACGTTGGAGCAGGGTCATCAGCAGCAGCAATCCCAACAGCAAGAGATGCAATCGCTCCCAACGCTGACCCTTAGCCAAATGCAGCAAGACTCCACTCTGCAACAGCAGGGCCCAGGCAATCACGATGTCCTCCACAGCGGCCAAGTCAGTCCGACCGCGCGTAAGCGTCCGGTTCAATCTGACAGCGATCTGACAGAACAGCCATTCAAGTCTCAGCGTTCCGAGACGGCTACACCAGTTCATCCACCTCCTCCCCCTCCCTCGGCCCCGCCAAATGTTTCGGGCTCGACCGCCATGATGCA
This sequence comes from Ustilago trichophora, assembly GCA_900323505.1. Taxonomy (NCBI): domain Eukaryota; kingdom Fungi; phylum Basidiomycota; class Ustilaginomycetes; order Ustilaginales; family Ustilaginaceae; genus Ustilago; species Ustilago trichophora. Next base: position 647,541 of record OOIN01000016.1, on the reverse strand, counting down.
GCACATGCAGGCGCCAGTGCCACCTTCGAGTGCTCCGCCCATGCAAATGACCAACGGCGTCTCCGGCCCGTCATCGCACACGCTGCTCGCTCAGGCGACGGCTGCGCTGCCCAACGGAGTGCAGTCGCTGAATGCATCGCCTACCACGCCTCAGACCCCCTTCGAATTCCCTCAGGGTCAGAGCCTGTCTGGCCCGCCCAATGGCAACGCAGTAGCACAGTCCATGCCTTCGAGCCCCTCTGTGCGCCAGCACAGTCACATGCGCGGAGGCTCCTTGCACGATGCCATGACCATGACGCCGCAGCCAAGCCAGAACAAGATGGGCGGCAGCGAGGGGCCGAGCAGCACCGGCGAACGTGGGCAGACCAAGATCGCCAGGAGTGCACTGCAGATGTCGGCCATCTCCAGCACCAACACCTCGGCAAACCACTCGGCGGTGGACTCTGGGCCTTCTTCGCCCGATGAGTCGTTCAGCAACGGCGACAGTGGGGACGAAGGCAATCAGCCAAATGAGCGCCACCTCACCAAGCACCGTCGACATCGAGGCAGCGGCTTCTTCTCGAGCGGTGCCTCGTTCGATTTTGGTGCTGCAGAGGAAGGCGGCGCAGGAGACACGTCGATGACCAGCGTCGACAAAAATGGGCCTAGCACCGCATTGTCACCCGAGCTTCGTAACAAGCTCGAGTCCATCTTCCACAGCTTCCTCACTGCCGTCTGTTCTGATCTCGAGATTACAGATGACCGTGGCGAGCTACTGCACCAGACGCTGATGCCCAAGAAGATGGCTAGGCTCGACGAGTCGCCCGACTTCCGTCCCTTCAAGTTCCGCATTCAGGCTTTCACCAATGCCTTCCAGGCCGAAGTGTACCGCAACGGCATCACTGAGGCTGAGTGCTCGATCAAGAAGATCAAGCAGTTCCTTTGGACTCAGCCGTACATCTCGCGCTTCAATGAGGATGGAAAGAAGGCCAAATCCAAGGGCAACCACATCTGGATCGTCGAGGCGAAGAAGATTCCCGAGGGCGGCTGGGAGTTCCGCGAGTTCAGCCGCAAGATCGCCGGTGCACCTGAAAAGATCGCCTACGTTGGTCTCAAGTGGACGTGGCCGCTCAAGGTGTGGGACCCTCAGGCGTCCTCGACTAGCATCAAAGCTGTGTTTTCGTGCAACAAGGTGCCCTCTTGGATCCAGTGGGAGGAGAACAACCGAGTGCTTTCTGGCACCCCTACGGCTGGCAGTGAGAGCGGCGAGGTGAGCGTCACCGCTCACTATGTTCACGGCGGTCAGCTGCACCAGCTTCAGCACTCCTTTTACCTGCAGGTGGCATCGATCGCCGCTGATGACTTGCAGGGCAACGATGCTGGACCTTCGGCCGGCAACGCCGCTCTCGCCCCCGAGCTCGCTGCTGGCATTGGTGCTGCTCCGCCCGTCCAGAACGGACCTGTGCCCTCCGCCGTCATGCCTTCGGCGCCCATGGTACCCAACATGGTGCCCCACGCCATGCAACCGGGCCTGCCGCCTCCTGGCCACGCCTTCATCAATGGACAGCCGCCAGCCAACTTTCCGAGCGAATCGATCGACCATCAGATCGTGGAGCCGTCCAAGGTGCCTGCGGTTCTCAACGCCATCTCGTTTCCCTTCACGCCGCCGGTCCACTCTGACGCTCGCCCACAGTACTTCCAGTCGCTGAGCAACGAAGCTGCAATGTTGACGCCTCAGCTCTCGGACGTTGCCGGAACCGGTCCTGAAGCTGGTCGATCCGGATCGCAGCTATCTTCGGCGATGGCCTCGCCGATGCCGCCACAGATGAACCACAGCCCTTTCCAGAGTGCCAACCAGCTCGGTGCGGCTGCACAGCCATTGCAGGCTCCGGCGTCGTCTCAGGCACTTCAGCAGCAACTGCAGCAAGGTGTTGTTCCACCTCCGCAGTCGGCACCGATGGTGGTATCGCAGCCCGAGGCACAACAGCCCAACGGCAAGGCTTCGAGTGAAGAGATCCACGTGCATCAAGTGCGAAGCATGATCGAGAGGAAGCAGCAGGCGCAAGCGGCCAACTTTATGCTGTCGATCCCTTCTCGCAAAGCGGCGATTGCTGCTGAAGCCGCACGTCCTGTGTCTGGTCAGACGACTCCTATGACATCGATGCCAAACGAGATGGCGGCACAGCTTCCCGCTCTGAGCTCCCTCCCTCCCAACGAGTCGATGGCGAGCGGGATGGCGCCCAACGCTATCAATGGGGATGCTACGCTTTCGCCCGCTCTGAATGTCGGTTTTGACGCTCTCGGGGAAGCCGGAATGCAGCTCGGACTCAAAGCTGAACAAGCTGATCCGTCTCAGCATGGCGCCGGGACCCAGTAAGACTGCCGCATCGCCAAGGACGCTGCTTCCATCTCTACCGAATCTAGAGTTTCCATCCCTAGGGACAATTTGGTTACCTTCCGTCACTGTTTTCCTTGGGCTCTCGGTGGTCTTGCAAATTCTCCGTGTCAATCAGTCCTTTGGTTTGCTTTCGTCACAACTTAATCGCTCGTTCGTCCACATGACCTAGTAATCACCTCAAAATGTCGGTTCCTCCCTTTCAAGGACAGAAAACCGGCACACACACAATCCCTTGTCACCTTCTGTATCCGTTTTATGGGCTTTTTTTTTTTTTTCCTCTTTTTCTTTTTTCTTTTTAGTACACTCTGTCTCTTTCTTCCTCTCGCTCTCTCTCTCGCTCTCTCTCTCTCTATTCCTCCTCTCTGCTCCCCTTAGATGTAATGGCCGGCCGGTAATAGGCAATCCGATTTGTTTCTCTCTGAGGGGGGTCGACGATTGTGGATTGGATTTGGATGTCGAGTATATAGGTTTCGGGTTGGGGGCAGAGAAACTCTCGTACGAGACGAAACGCTTGCCAAGTGCGGAAGAGGCAGAAAATTGCAGGGTGTCGATCGTGGAATTCTGCGGGTGCGGATGGGCGGGATCGGAGGATCAAAAAAAGGCAGGAGCCGGATTTACGCGTGTTGTCTCGAACTGCCAGAGTTGCTCATCACTCGTCATCGTGATCATCAACTGGAATTAGTCAAATTTAAAGAAAACTGTAGATGAGCAGGAAGCTGGTAGGATGAAATGATAGAGATGTATGCAAACAAGATGTGTAAGGAGAGAGAGTTGAGGTGGAATTGCCGATCCAGACGAAAGGGTGTGTGTGTGTCAGAGTGCCGCCAACGAGTGTGATTTGCCGCTCTTTGAGCTTTTTGGAAAAAGAAGAGTGGCCGGTGCCGAGATGTGCGATCTTCTCGTTTGTCCTGTGTAACGCCAATTTACTCCACACTCTCGATGCTGGGCACTTTCAACTTCTTCGCAAACGCGCCTTGGATCGTTCTTCCCCTCTCCATCATCACTCAACTTTTGTGTTTGACAACTTGCAAAAAAGCAACAAAACAAGATGGCTACTACTACCACCCGTGGCTCTAGGGATAGCCCTTTCCCTCCTCGTACGTATCTCTCCCGAGCAGGTGCTTTTCTTCGGATGACAGGTGCTGATCGTAATGACTTTTTTTTCTCTTCTGCAACTGTCGGGCATTTGTTTTTGCCTTCTTCGAAATTCGTTCATGCCGTGCGAACGCAGCTTCGGAGGCAGAGGTCAAGAAGGAGCTCAACATGAAGGGCGACACCATCTCTGCATCCTCCTCTTCCACCGAGCTGTCCTACCTCAAGAGCCTCGTCTCGCAGCTTAACGACAAGATTTCTCAGCTCGAGTCCAAGGCCTCTTCTGCCGTCGCCTCGGTGACTGGCTCTTCCTCGCAGAATGGCGTTCGAATGATCCTCATCGGTCCTCCTGGTGCTGGAAAGGGTACTCAGGCTCCCAAGATTCTCGAAAAGTTCAACAACTGCGTCTGCCACCTCGCTACCGGTGACATGCTTCGTGAGCAGGTTTCCAAGCAGACCGAACTTGGTAAGATGGCCAAGAAGATCATGGATCAAGGTGGACTCGTCTCTGACGAAATCATGGTTAGCATGATCAAGGATCAGCTCGAGACCAACCCTTCTTGCAAAGGTGGATTCATTCTCGATGGATTCCCGCGTACCACTCCGCAAGCCGAAAAGCTGGATGGAATGCTCAAGGAGAAGAACCAGAAGCTGGATCATGCCGTGGAGCTCAAGATCAACGACAACCTTCTCATCTCGCGTATTACCGGTCGTCTCGTTCATCCCGCTTCCGGTCGAAGCTACCACAAGGAATTCAGCCCTCCTAAGAAACCCATGACCGACGACGTCACTGGTGAACCTTTGATTCAGCGCTCCGATGACAACGCCGAAACCCTCAAGAAGCGTCTCGCCACTTACCACGCTCAGACCGCAGCTGTTACCGATTACTACAGGAAACAGGGCATCTGGGCTCCCGTAGACGCTAGCCAGAGTCCCAAGGTCGTCTGGCAATCCATCAACGCCATCTTTGACACCAAGAAGGCCAACGCTCAACCCTCCAAGTAGATCCTTGACATCTTTTTTTGAAGCCATGGCGCTAACTTGAAATTTGTTGCCGTCCGATAATCGAGATGCAACTAGTGTCATACACAACACTTGATGAATTCACATGCGCGAAACAATAAGAACACCTTCCCAGTCCTTGCTCAAGCAAAGTGCAGCAACAACAACAAGGCGTGCACAACCGAGAGGGAAAGAAAAGAAAAAAAATTTGAGACAAACAAGCGCTGTGCTCTTGGTTTGCATCAAAAACATTGCAGTGTGTGAGAGAGAAAGTGACATCGAGTGACTTCAACTACAGCGTCAAAGATCAAGAGGATACCTCGGCATCCTCCAACACAATATCGCCGGACCCCATCGCTCCCGAGGGCGTCGTCATGCTAAGAAAACTACTGGAATCGTGTGGATAGCTGGCTGCGAAATCCGCCGGCACAAGCAGTGCACCTGCATGATGATGCGGAGTAGGATCACCTACACCTGGGCTCCTGTAGCTTTGACTGAAGTTCTGCTGATACCCGCCGTGTCCGCCGTACCCGCTTCCGGCTCCGCCCATGTGCATCTGAGCACCCTCTTGCACATCGACGATTCCAGATTGTTCCAACGCATCTGGTGCACCCATGGAGAGATGGGATCGGGAGAAGGATGCTGAAGCCAGATCGTGCGGATGGAGATTGAGTTTGCTGCCCGGCAGGGTCTTGTAGCCCTCGCAGATGCTTTTGACCACGCGAAGGAGGGTGGGGTCGAGGTCGATGGCTACGCTCAGATGGTGGGTGATCTCGGCTTGATATGAAGAGGGTAAAACCATGACGCCTGTTGCTCGCAGGGCAGTGCTTGCCTTGGATGCGTTGGGAGCAGTGGCGCCTTCGAGATGGCAGAATGCTCCCCCGCCCAACCGCATGTATGACTGAGCGAGCAGGATGTGGATGCTCGCTTCTTCGGGAGCTAGGTCTTGGGCTCGAACCAGATCTCGATGGCTAGACTCGGGATCGCCGTGCTGCAACAGCAGCTCTGCCCTCCTCAAGTAAGTCAGCACTGATGCACTGGGGGCTAACTCGATCGCCCGATCGTAGCACTCTAGCGCCTTTTCTGGGGCGTTGATGAGCGAAAAGGTCCACCCTACCAGATCCCACAGAATGTGATTGCTGGGATTCAGATGAATCGCCTGCTGCAGACTCTTGCACGCCGCATGTTCGTGCCCGCCGATACCCAGATACACACGACCCAGCCCGGCCCAGGCATTCCAATGCCGACGATCGCAGCGAATCGCACTGCGGAAGTAGGCAATCGCCTCATCGTGCAGGCCCAGATCGTGCGCCTCGTGTCCAGCCAATGTGAAAGCATAGGCGTATTCGGGTGCAGCAGCCGCAGCGCGCTGGAAACACACCAACGCTGTTTGGTGCTCCTTTTGCAGCGAAAAGGCATTCCCGACGACAATGTGAGTCGAGGCTGTACCGGGAGCCACCATAGCAAGATGCTGCGCCAGGGCGGACAGCTTGACCTCGCGGGAGAGGTGGAAGAGGACAAGCGAGAAGACGTCCATGTGGCTGGCGATGAAAGGGTTTAGCTTGCGTGCGGTGCTGAAATGGGTCTCAGAAGGTGCGTACTGCGAGCATTCGGCGTAGCTTCGACCCAACAGTAGATGGTGCAAAAGACTGTCTTTGATCTGAAGGTCGACGATGCGGGTAGAGTCGGAAGCTGTCGTTGCCAATGCGGCCTCTTCTGTCGCCTCGTTGGAAGGCATCTTGCTTTCAACAACTTCTGCTTCGATGCCAGCTTCAGCGAGCACAGGGCGCAGAAGTACAGTGGCGGCCTTGTCCCCTGCGCAGAGACGCAGCAGCCTGTATGCCTCTCCCACTTGCGCAAGTAGAGCCAGCACGTACCTATCTGCCGCATGCTGATGTGCAAGCGTGGTCAGCTGCTGCATACAAGGTTCACGGAGGGCGGAGAGTAGCTCGAGCTTTGATCTTGCATTTTCCTCTTCCTTCTGACGCATGGCTTCGGCGGCTGTTCGGCTGGATGCGAGCGTGCCGTTGGCACGTGCAGAAGAGCTGGTGGCGCCAACAGAGGTGGAGCTAGTTTTGGACATGGCGCTTCCTGGGCGACTGATGCTACCGGCGGTTGTGGTGCGAGCTGCTGTAGATGCAGGGATTCTCTTTACGGCCATGCCTATGCCATTCGCTGTGGCTGCGGTGCGGGCAGAGGCTGTGGAAGCTGGCTTGGCGGCCGTGCTGCGCGCAGATGCTTGGCTGGGTGCTGCTGAGCCGACTCTGCGTGTAGAGACGGCAGTGCGAGCAGTGGAGACAGTGGCGCGAGACGACAAGGACGAGGTAGAGGAGCCCGAAGAGGTGGAAGACACGCTGCCGGCTTGACTCGTCGCACCTGCTCTGCTCGGGACGGCGTTGGCGCGGGCAGCAGCTCCTGCAGCAGCACCGGTTGCACCGCGAACAGCAGTTGATCGCAGCTGCCTACCGTTCTGTGCGGCTGTAGGATTCGACACGTTGGCGGTGCGAACGGCTGCAGTGCGGGCGGGTCGTGCGCCGATGCTTGCGACTTTGGTGGCTTTGATGTCGTCCTGATCGCCAGATGAAGGCTCGAGGTGATGTGTATTGGTCTGGGCAGCAGAGAGGGCACGGGACGCTGGATGAAGGCGGGTCGCTGTGACGGTGCTGGCTGATGTGGTTGGGAGGGGAGGGGTGACCTTGTCGATGGGCCTGGCTGCGGCGCCATAGCGGGCGGCATTGGCACCGAGTGAGGGCACGGGAGGGATCTCTGAAGACACTTTGAGCTTTTTGTTTGAGCCATCTTCGGACACCTTACGGACCATGGTGGATGATTGCAATTGGTCGTTGGAGAAAGGCGGGCTAGATTTGAGCGATGCTTCCATGGCCAAGTATGGAGCCTGCACGTTTGCGACCAGAGTCGAGTATAGCCGGTCGAGGGTGACTGCGCTGAACTGCTTGCTGGCTGATCCAGCCCCATAGCCTGTATCGCAGAGTCCTGTCCATGCGCGCCAATTGAATGGATCCTGCTCGAGAGCTTTGACGAAGCCAGACTGCGCTTCGTCGATTCGCCCTCGACTGGCTGCATGGTATGCTGTATCGGTTTGGAGCTGTGAGTGGTAGCGGGACTGCGTCGAGACGGGTTGCGAGAGCGAAGCGTCTTCTGGCGAAGCATCAACCGCCTTTCGTTTGCCGAGAACCTTGTCCTGGAGGACACCTGCGACTTGAACGGCGTCGGAGGATCTGCCGAGGGTGCGACAAGCATCGCGGTATTCTCTTGCACTACCGGCATCCTGGAAGGTCGAGGCTGAGCCTTGCTGGAGGATGTGAATGCAGGCTTGTGCACCTGCGTGGTCGTGAGGGTCTTGGGAGCTGAGCTTGGCAGCAGAGACGGCAGCTGAAGCAGCACTTCCTGACGGGCTGAATGGCAGAACAATGTTGAAGCCTCCTAGACGAGCGCATCTGGCCAAGGTCCTGCGAGCGAGGATGGAAGACGAGTCGAGACACAAGGCGTAGATGGAGAAGAAGGTTGCAGAGCACAAGTCGAGCTCCCAGTCTAGAGGGTCGAGCGATGCATTGTCGTGATGGATTGATAGGAAAGAGCGTGCCAGCGAGATGAGACGGCGAGCGATGAGTTGTGGAGATGGCGTGATGGCGTGTGTTGATTGAAGGTCGGCGATGGTAGGGAGAGATGGTGGCAGTTGAAGCAGCAGGGGTGGTGGCTGTGGCGGTGCTGACTGAGGCGCTGTTGGAGCTGCTTTGGATCGGATGGATGCCGAAGTCGAAGTCGGATGTACCGATGATGATGAAGATGAAGATGATGATGATGCTGCTGCTGCTGCTGCTGCTGCTGCTGCTGATGCTGAAGAGGAAGCGATGGGCTGGCGGAATTTGGTTGCCGTCAAGCGCGACTTTGGCGCAGTCGCAGCGAGCGGCATCTCGGATGGTTGATAGCTCGTGTGGAAGGTGAAGGGTGTTGTACAGCGTTGAATGTGATCAGGGATTGGACATGCTGTTGGTGCTATTGATACGACATGGGACCAAGTAGCTGGTGACGGCGCGTTTTGTATCCACTGACCTCGATGTGGAGAAGTTGGTCTTGCGGACGCAGACCGGTTTCGAGTGCAGGATCTAGGTTGACGAGCCTGATTAGGGTTGGCTGTATGCCTCTTCTGTGGTGTACTGCGTGGATGAATACAAACGAGGCTGGTAGGATGATGACGAAAAGGCGGTGATGATTGGGATGAGTTGTGAAAACAGATTGAATGTGATTCGATTGGTACGGTATGGTGTGTGTGTGTGTGCTTGTGTTGATATGCACAACAGCGGAGAGAGCCAAACCAAACAAGGTACACAAAAATCGCAGTTCATGGCCGCGCGCGACGCTTACAACACTCTCTGTTGATCTGGCTCTGGAGATCGGGAAACAGATTGATTCACCTGAACCCATCTTCCGGCCGATTCAACAAGGTCACCAACGCGCCGCGCTGCGCTTAACTTTGGGAGTGTGTGTTGCTTTTTTTTGCATGGTCACCGAGGCTCAGTGTAAGAGACACTGCTCAAATGCACCAATTTCAAATCGATTCGGACAGATGCTGTTTGGAATTCGCCTTCCGAGACACACACACACACACCACAAAAGCACACATCTCGAAAGGATCGACAGCGCATGCGCGTACCGAGCGTACAACAGATACACTAACTCTAGCGGCCATGTCACAGTACACAATTGAGCATTGTACCATGGCAACAAGGCTTCCCTCGCCCGATCAATGTGCTGGTCACTACAAAATATCGACTTTCGAGTTTGTCAATTGGTCAACTTGCAACCCCACATGAGTGTCTTGGCAGATCTCGTTTTAGTCGGTTACGGACAAGCCAGATATGTGGACAGCGCTCAAAGTCATGCAACCCCCCTTTTCCTTGTTTTCTATTCGAAATGAGATGCATGCAGCACCAACTCGATTCCACTCTGAGAGAGCTCTGGACACACACACCCACTTTTTGTCTCGTTTGCTTTTTCTCCTTTTCCACCACACCCACCATCACCACTGTCTTCCACTACGCCCCTTCCTCCCTTGGCCTGATCTCCACCTCCTTCCTTCCGTTCCCCCTGTCCCAGCATCGTTATCACGCAAGCTTCCATCGTCTTGCACAAAACACAACACACTGCTCTTCAGCATCTAACATTCCTTTTTTTTGGCCTTTCTCGCACACTTCACGGACACTTCTTTTCCTTCATCCCGACGATCTCGGCCGCTCACAACCACCATCCGGTTTCATTTTCAGACACTTGCTACATTTACATCTTCCCAATCAAATTTTGCTACATCTTCCGCTCCACCTACCAACATCTCTATAGAAGGAAGGATCTACCCAGGACACCAATCTCTTCACTACTTCTCCACCCGTACACCATGCGCCTCCTTTCCACGCTGCTACCAGCAGCTCTATTGCCATTGATAGCGCGCGCTGCCTTCCACTCCAACGACACCGCCTGCACACGACACTACACGGTCCAGCCAGGTGACACTTGCGATAAGATCGGTCAAAAGACCCTCACTTCAACCTACCAGATCCTCGCCTTCAACTTGCTCGATGCCGGCGCTGACTGTTACACACTCGAGATTGGCTCCGAGCTCTGCCTCGGTCGCTACGGAAACGACTGTCAATTCGTTCACCAGTGTACCGATCAAGACACATGCGAGAGCATCGCCAGCAACTACGGCATCACAACACAGCGTTTGCAGAGCAACAACCCGAGTCTCGATTGCAACATAGTCTACGATGGTTTGATGCTCTGTGTCAGTGCTGGAAGTATTCGTCCTCCTGCCGACAAAAGTATTAATGCGACCGATGTCAAGGTGGCTAGGGAGCAGGCAAGGCAAGCGTGGTTGCTTCAGGAGCGCGCAAACAAGCCCGAGTCCAAGGCCAAGGACACCAGCAACGGCAAAAAGCACCATGCCCACTCTTCTAGCACAAAACATCCGCAACACAAGCAGCATCACTCCCTTCCCCAGACTTCAAAGCACTCTTCCAGTTCCGGTCAGGGCGGTAAGAAAGCCAGTACCAAACCTGACTCGCATCAAGCCGCCGTTGAGTCCGACTCAAAGCTTCCGCCGCCTAAAGCTGAGCCCGCATCCTCACATCCCACCGAGCACCATGATCACGCTCATTCCACACCACAACACCACACCACATTCCACGAGGAGCACCTCAACGAGGAGCATCACCACGAGGAGCACCACTCGTCATCACATCATGAAGATCAATTCTCTTCCTTATCCTCTAGCGAGGTCGAGAGGGAGCAAAAGTTCATTGATGAAATCCTATCCTCCTCCTCAACTTCCCTCGGTTCCAATCATACCCCACACCACGCCGATCAACAACAACATTCCTCCTTACCGCCACTGGCTGGCGCCACCAACTCGCCACAACGACGTCATCGTTCCCTCTCGTCCCGTTCACATCATCAGAGATCACATACCCCTTGAGTCCTCAACTTTTGCTCTGTTGTATCTTCACTCTGCCACCTGCTTTTCAATACAACCTTGACTTTTGCTTTTGCCCCGGATGGCAAATTTCTTTTTAACTCTTTACATGTGTGCGATGCTGTGCGATGTGTTTCAGTGTCTATGTCGCTGTGTGATTATCTACTACGGTGAATGATGGCTAGGAAGTTGCGGAATTACCCTGGATGAGCTGCAAGATCCGCTCGCACGTACTCCCGTGATCCGTCTCACTCTGGTCACCAACGCTTTGTCTCTCATCCATCTTCAGCGGAGCTGATTTTGGAGTAGTAGGCGCCGTCATTATCTGTTCCGCATCTTGCAGCACTGCCCTCACCTGTGTGGGCAAGCAGATCCATCTCTGTTCTGCCTGCATTGCATCTGCAGGACCGTGAATTTCGATCTCGAGAAGCTCCTCTTTGCATCGTGCTGGGATCGAGGTGTATGACTTGGGTTGCAGATAGATCCGCGCGACGCTGCGATGGGTGAGAGAGTCCGTTGGTGTGGAGAGGTCAAAGATGCAATCTGGCTTTCGGGACCGAGTAGCTGAGATGGGACTGTTGGGTTCAGAGATCGACTCATCGCCATAGCGCGACGAAAGGGCTACGATTCTTAGCTCCTCAACGTGCGAGCGCAAGCGTTCCCAGGATGTGCGGTCGAGCTTGCGGATGGTTCGGCTGGTGCCATCGACGAGGAAGTTGGGCTCGAAGAGGGCATAGATCAGCCGCGAGGGTTGTTGAGCTGCGTCTGTACCGACGGGAATGGAGCAGGCGTAGACGAGAACGCAGGTCTCGAAGCAGGGGACCAGCTCACCAAGGGTCAGCATGGATGGACGAGATAGAAGCGCTGCTGACGCTGCTGATCGTCTCCGTCGCAGAGTGCGGCCTTCGCTGGTGGCGTTAGGGCAGACTTGGGTAAATGCATCCATCATTGGTACTTGTTTGAGGCTTGTCAATCGATGAGTGGTGGTGATGTGGTGTGCTGTCAATGATGGCGATGCTGAAGCGAATGCTGTGAAGATAGGGTGGCGATGGGTACAGAGAATGGAGTGGAGGAAAGAAGGGTCAAACGGCAAAGCAAGATGCAAGACAAGTCGACCCGTCGCGTAGCATCTGTGCGTAGTATGGTAGGTCGGACCAACGCATGTGGCAAGTGTGGTGATCTGCGCTGCCGAGTCGTGTGTAAAGCAAGCAAAGGGCGCCGCTTCAGATGCATCGAATCGGCAGAGCATTCACACCAACTCAAGTCGTGGGTTGTGCCGCTTCTGTTGTTGTCTGGTGGCTTGAGTGGAGCCTGGTGCAGCAGTATGCAGCATGCATGCTGCGTGGCTCCCCTCAGTGTGATTGTATGCAGTTGGAGGTTCGGTGGGGCATTGTTGCTATGCGCGCTTTTCAGCAAGGGGACCAAGCGCAACGCACACCTGAAGTCAAGCCGAGCCGAAGTGCGTCGTGTATGCGGATTGAGGAGGTTCGAGCGCTTGCAAGTCGGTCAGCGTAAATGTGTCGTTGGTGGGATCAACATGGTGGGATGCATCTGGACGCTTTTCGTCGGAGCTTTTCTGTTCGGCAGTCGACAGAGCCGAGTTCCAGATGGAGTCACAGGATGAGCGATACCATGCTTCGAAGTGACTCTCGGCTCTCACTTTCGACCCTTGTTTGAAGACGGCGAAGCAGCATCTGCAGCCTCGGCCTCTTCGTTCTCCAGCAGCGCTTTGATCTTGCGATTCTCGCTCTCAATACGAAGGCTCTCCATGATATAGTCCAGACCTGTTCCAGGATCGTGCTCGCCCTCCATGATCGCATCGATGCCGTTCAAGCTGAGGTTGACACGGTGGTCCGTAACGCGGTCCTGAGGGAAGTTGTAGGTGCGGATACGGTCGCTTCGATCCATACTGGCCACTTGGGCAAGTCTGCGTTCTCGGTTTCCCTCCACTTCTTGCTTCAGTCTGCGGTCGAGCAACCTGGCACGCAGCACCGCCCACGCTTTTGTTCGGTTCTGGTGCTGCGAACGGCTGTCCTGCATCGATACGGAGATGCCCGTCGGCTCGTGGGTCAGTCGAATGGCAGATTCGGTCTTGTTGACGTGCTGTCCACCTGCTCCACGTGATCGCATCACTTCGACCTTGACATCTTTGGGATCCACCAAGTCATCCGCCTTGTTCTCTGATCCTTCCGAGATGGGCAGCACCATGACTGCAATCGTGGAGGTCTGGAGCTTGCCCAAGCTTTGCGTGGCCGGAATGCGCTGCACGCGGTGTACACCAGCTTCAAACTTGAGCTTCTGGAATACGCCCTTGCCCTTGACCTCGATGATCGCTTCCTTGAGTCCCGAACCCGACCCCGAAGAAGAGGTAGAGACATCCACGCTTGTACTGGACAGCAGTTCAACCTGCCATTCCCCCGAACCATCTTCGTCGACTGGCTTCTGCTCGCAGAATCGCTCGTACATGCGTGCCACCTCGGCTGTGAAGAGGGTCGACTCTTGACCGCCGACGCCAGGTCGAACTTCGAGCACTGCACCCACGGCGTGGGCTTCGATCGCATCGGTGACGGATGCCAGGATGAGCTGCTCCATGTCTGTTCTGAGAGACGACAGCCCTTCTTCGAGAAGAGGAATCTCTTCATATGCGAGCGCACGCATGTCTTCGTCGGGGTCGGATTCGCTCATGCTGATTGTGCTGATGAGCTGTTTGCGCTTGACCGAGAAGGCTTCCCATGCTTGTCGGAGAGGATCGAGCTCTTTGAGTTGTTTTCCGACCTCGGCGCTATCGGCGCCTTCTGCTGCTTCAATAAGGCGCCGACGCCTACTCATTCTGAGCTTTGCTAGGCGCACCACCGGATCACGGTCGATGTCCAGGGAAGGGCCTTCTGAATCGAGTACTCCTGCGCCAGCCTTGGCTGCGTATGGGCGGCGAGCTCCCATGCTTACTGTGATGGGCGCTATGGTTCGCCACGGTGTTGAGGCTTTTGGAATTGCCAATATTGTGCCCTTCTGCAATGCAGACGACTTGTCTGCATAGTGAGCTCGTTTTGCGTGAGAGGCAGCGATGTGCAACCTACGCTCGGGAACTCTCGCAGCTCTGGAGAGGGTTGCAGTGACAGAACCTCGAGGTAGACGGAGACTTCCGCCCGTCATCGTTGCTGTTTGGTCCTTTATATCCTGGGCTGCTGTGCTTCAGGCCTTGTCGATGTGCAAACAACTTGCAAGGAAGATGTGAGGATCACGGCGAATGGGCTTGCAAGGAAGCTTTGCTGTCAGAACCCTGAGAAGAAAGTCTTTGTTGGCATCGGATCTCGGACCCTGTTTGCACTGTCCGCGACCCGAAAAAGTCAAAACATCATTTCGCGAAGCCAAAGTCTAACACGGTGAGCAAAATCGCAGGAGATGATGCCATGACCGGAAGGGTCCTCGCCATCCTCAACGATAAGGCCACAGGTACAAGACCTGTTGAAAGAAAACGACCGTATGGGTTACAGCGCTGATAACGTGCTCTGCTTAGAATCACGACACCGCAACAGGTCGATTCCCTCGGCCTGCCTGGCTGATGCAAGAGGTTGTTCCGGCGCCTTTTTTCTCAATTCGACAAGTGTAGCGTCCGCATCAGCAATCTCGCCGATGTCGTGTGTACGCACCCATCGAAACGACTCGACGTGACCGGGACGGTACTCTCGTGGCCTTCCTCCAGAGAGTGTCCCTGCAGCGTGTCCCCTCCTAGACTGTACTCCGCCGGTTTCTGGCCCTTGACCAGCGTTGTGCGGGGTCGTACAGAGACATGCCACAGGTGTCCACTGTTCGCCAGGCTACGAATCTTATAGCTCAGGGTCTTGTCGTCGTGTGCGTCGTTCGTTCCTCACCACGACGGTACATTTCCCCAGAGCAGCCAACCGCTCATCCCGGAAGCACACCTTGACATCTTGACCATATCCAACCACTTTTTGCACGATGTCCCCAGCCAAGAGGAAGAATACTACTGCCAGCACTTCGCCCACGACCATGCCTTCTCACATCGACGAGGGCGAACAGCTACTCAACAAAGACGGCACTCGCCGCAAGTCTCGCGTGCTGCGTCGCAAGACAGACCACTCGATCATCGAGCGACGCCGAAGAGAAAAGATCAACGAGAAGCTCGTCGCCCTGCAAAACATCGTCCCTGCATGCCGCAAGGAGTGTCAGGACCTTATCGAGCGCAAATTCATCACACCTCTCAAAGAGAGCGAAGATAACAACGATGCGACCAGCAACCCAGCCGCCAAGAGGAACGCAAAGCGCAAGCGAGAGGAGGACAAACTCGACAAGGCGAGGAACGAGATGAGCGAAAAGATTCGGACGAGCATGGTGCTCGAGAAGCTCTGCATCATCAGTCACACACTTGACTTTGTGGTCAAGCTGCAGGAAGAGAATAAGGCGCTGCGAGCCTTGTGCGACTGCCAAGCTGAGCGCAGGGCTTCAATCAGCAGCGATGTTGAGCTTGACGATCACTACCGTAGCGCACACAGTTACGAGAACTCACAAGAATCTCGCTCGCAAGAACACTCCGATACGACGCACTCGAGTGCAGCTATTCATCGCCCTTCCTTGTCCCCATCATCATCATCGGCCCAAGAGAGCTTGGCGCAAGACGAGCAGCAGCAGAGACCAGCCAAGCGTAGACTGCACTGGGGCAGCGACGATGTTCGCGAGGCATCGATTCGCAGTGATACATGTCGCCACAAGTGCGGTGCCACTTCTCCTAATGAGCCTTGCCATCGTGCCCGTTCGTCTTCGCTGACCAAGGTCGAAGCTGTCCACGACTCGATCGAAGAGGCCATGACCCCCTCACCGCCACCACAAACACAAAGTGGCCGAGGAGTGTGCCGCTTATCTCTACCATGCATCACTTCGTCTTCGGAGACAGGCTCTTGCCACTCGTTTTGCCGCACACGACACTCTTGCTGTCGAGAGGAAGAGCAGGGCTCCGAAATCTCGTCGGACGCTTCGGACGACCTTGCTTCGCCTCCGCCCTGCACGCTCAAGTGGCCAGCGATCAGCGCTGGTGGTAGCCAAGTCGGATACTTGGGTCGCCAGCGATTGCCACCTATCGTGAATCTCGGTCTGCCGAAACAAGACTCTCAATTCGCCTCGGCGCTGAGACAAGACACGATTGCCTCGCTGTATCGCAGAGACCTGCCAAGAGCGCCTGAGATGAGCGCTTCTAGACCTTTCCGCCCCCTGTCGCTTTACACGTCTCATTGCCAACCCCCCGTCCTGTCCAGTGCAAAACAGTAGATATCCTCGTAATGAAAAGGAAGCGGAACAGGAATTCATCAACGAAGAGCGTGCGTCTTTGACAAGCCTGATATGACGATGGTGAAAGGTCCTACCGTAGGCTGTTATTCGAAACCAAGCCTCATTCCAAGCCAAATATGTGCGACTAGATGTACTTTTACTTGCACAACTTAGGAGGTGCACAAACCAACACAGTTTGTTGAAGAGTGTACAAGCTGTCTTGTTCCTCCGGGTCCATCGCATCCGTATCTAGCTTGATTCCCACACGAATTGGTATATATATGCAGTAAACGCCACAACGTCCAGGCAGTCTTAGTATAGTGGTTAGTACAGCTCGTTGTGGCTTCAGGTCCCTTGAGTTAGCAAGGCTTTGCGCCGAGCAGACGGATGTTCGATTCCTCCAGACTGCATTCGTTTTTTTTTTCCGTTGCTGCGTTTTTAATTAGAACCATCACTCTCAGCTCCTGTGTTATCTGTCAGGCGCTTGTGATCACGCGAATTCGTGATGCTATTCTAGAATGGTGTTTGCTTTTGATATCCGCTGGTACTTTGATATCTCGGTCGAGCCGAGGCTGACGGAAAGTGTGGGTTTGTAGAGGTTGAGTTTAAGGGTCAAGTTGAAGTTGAAGTTGATTTTTGAGCCAGAGCGCGTTTGGCCCCCGTTGACGCTTTTCCGGGGCCAGGCTGACTGAGTGTGGAAAATCGGTAATTTCCAATCCAAGCAGATCTCTCTCCACACACGCTTGTCAACCAGAGAGGGAGAGAGAGTGAGTGTGAGAGAGAGAGAGAGAGAGAGAGAGAGAGAGAGAGAGAGAGAGAGACAGAGAGAGAGAAAGAGAGATGGGCAGTGCACCGCACACCGCACACCACACACTGCACACACACACACACACACACACACACACACACACACACACACACACACCCATCCACCTCACCTTTGAGCCGTATTTGCCGTATCTGAGGTGCTGTCTGCATTTCTACAACTTCCGGAGCGGCAGGTTGTTTGCTTGTCACCGTCTCCCTCTCTCTCTCTCCCCGCCTTCCGCCCTCGCATCCACATTTCATTAGGGTCGCCCATTCATCCCACTTCCATCTTGGCATTCTTGCGCGCGCACGCACGACTCACTTTCGGCTGTTCTCAAAGAACCATTTCGTCATTGTCAACTCGAGATTGCTTAACGTCGGCTCTTCGAGAATACGTCGTCTCACTAGTCCAACACAACAGAGTAATACTCGGCATCTTGCCTGCCTGCGAAGAGGGCCGCATCTCGCCATACCAAGTACGCAGCAACAAAAGCATTCGACCGGCCCGCTTAATCGCCGCTCTCGAAATTGCATTCTTAGCATCACCCCGTGCCAACGGTATACTCTTCCGCATCGCAGCAAATAGTCAGGATCCTGCCCGAGAGCTCGCACCTCCATTTGATTATCACCATTCTACCCAACACTGCTATGTGTCGCTCACAAACATAGAGCCAAGTCGCAAGCTGCGATGAACTTTTGCGACGCTCTTTGATCTCAGACCACTCTTCTTCCCTAGCAGCAGCAACGTCAGACGCCACTCTCCACGACCGTGTAGCAAAGCTCCTATTGTCGCCATGCTTGACACAGACAGCGTCTCGCGGTCCAAGCCTCGACAAAAGAGGACACGCAGACGGCCATTACATGCAAAAACACTAGTCGCAGCAACACCCGCCTTGTTAGCTCTTCTGCTCAGCTCTTCCTACATTGCTGTTTCTGCATCCTCCTCATCGCTTACACCAGCGACAAGCGAACCACACGACGCCAAGCTGCCCATCCTCGGCAATGCACTCCCAGCAGATCAAGGCACAAATACAGAGCATTCGATCGATCACACCTCTCGAGGCACTGCAACAGATGCACCAGAATCTCTGAACCGCCGCAAGCATGTCACCTTTCAGGACGTTGATCAGCAACAAGGCTCGTCCGCCACCGACCGTGTGCTTGTCGGGTCCTCCGACGATTCAACTTCTCCATCCATGCTTCAATACGAGAACTTGCCCTTGGCAGAGCTCGATGTGGCGCTAGATGCAGAGTCAGGTGCTGCCTCCTTGCCTCAGTCTGGTTCCTATCCTCTACAGCAGTCAGATCCTCGTCGGTATGATACGCAAAGATCAGCAGGTCGCTCCAACGTCTACAACCAGGACCTTGTCGGCAAGCAAACCGGCAACGGTTACGTCTTTGTGCGCCACACAGATCCTAATCTCTCTATCACAGGTGCTGGCGCAGCCCTCGTCACACTCTTCTCACGGCGCGATTCGCCCGTCAGCCGACCTCCTTTGGTACCCAACTCGAACTCGAGATTGTTGATTGGACTCGTCATCGTCTGCATTATCGCTGTCGGAGTGCTCACGCTTGCAGCTCAGGAGATGTACAGGCGCATGCAGACGCTCGGACAACCGCGCTCGCCACTCCGAAGAAGGTCAGGCGAGGGTCGTTCATCGCGTCCGTTTTATCGCAGCGACTCGAGCTACACCTCTCTCACGTCCAACGGACTCGCAGCACCATCGTTGGAGGAGGAAGAAGAGCGCATCAAAACTCCACCGACTCTCTCACGACGCAGCAGCGCCGCGGCTTCGTCATTAGCCCCCTCGCCGCACAATGAAAATGGCCCAGACTCAGACGACGAAGAGTATGAGCGCAAAACGTCGAATGACTTGCACTATTTTTCTCTTCCGTTTGGCATCGGTATCGGGTACAGCTACGCCAACATCGCAGACAACCGTGACGCTAGAACACGAATCACGCGACTAGCAGCTAAACGATCGCGGCGTCACTCTGGTTCCACTTTGGCACTGTCGACTGGCGCTCTGCCCGTTCCTAGCACTGGCGCAGTCAACGGCACGGATGGGCTTCGATCGCGTTCTCGCTCGTTCAAGGAGCTCTGCCGCGATGCCTTTGGCAGCACCGCATCTCGGGACATTGGCATCATCTCGGAAGAAGAAGGCGATAGCGACATGACGACGGTCTCCACGCCAAGATGGGGATCTAGCCTCGTCTCGCTCGATCTGTCGGGGTCGGAAAGAGGCAGCGGCACAGTGACACCCACCGGTCCGAGCGCTGCTGGTGGTGGTACCTTTTTGAGTTCTTCGACATCGAGCATCGCGCTCGAAGATCTCGCCTCGTCCCACGGATCGTCGGCAAAAGGCCGCTACTTTGGTGTCGAAAACGGCAGCGCTGCTCCGAGCGGTCACACGTTGATCGATCTTGGGCTCGGAACACCCGAGCTGGCCGTGTCGGATCCTGACGGCATCACCCGACCTGCTTCAACGCCAGGAGTCATGCCTTCTCAGGTGGCTCGTCATCCTCAAGTTGAACAGCTTCGTCGTGAAGGAAGATCCGAAACAGGAAAGAGGGTGGGTAAGGGTACTCCGACCAATGCTAAGCTGTTTTAAATTCACGACTGTACTTTTTGCAATGCCATTTACCTCATGTCTTCACAGTACCCAAGAAGGTCGATGCTATTGGATTAAACGCTACTATAATGTCCGTGTATAAATGGCACATCTAACGCCATTGTAAGGAAACTTGCCGATTACTGTATGATGCATGACTTGCCTCCACCGCTACTTGCATCTTCGTCAACCTCCTTGATGGTGATACTGCCATGATGGTTTGTCACTGTGCAAACGTCACCTCTCAATCCTGACGCTGTACTGGGAACAATCTTGGCGGTACCCCTGTGCTTATGCGGCTGCGGATCGAGCAGTTTAAACCTCTGCTGCATTGCTGGCGAGACTTTGAGGGTGCCCGTTTCGCTGCTCCAATTGAGGAGGCCGGAGAAGGAAGTTGGAAGGAAGAGTGTGATGTTTCCACTTGAAGTTTTGGCGCGGATGTTGAGTGGTCGGCTTCCGGTATACGTTGGGACGGTGAGGGATATTGAGCCCATAGAGCCAGTTTTGGCGCTGATGAGGATGGGCTTCTCGCCGGGCTTTTTGCCTGTTGCTGCCGCTGCTGTTGTTGTGGCGATGGCGGTTGTGGGGGGCGCGGTTGAGGTGGATTGAGGTTTCTTCTCCTTGACAATGTAAATGGTGGCATTGATGGGACTACTCTTTGTCACGAGCACACAAGAAGCAGCGTTCTCGACCTCATCCTCTGATCGTGGTCGGTCGTAAACTGGAGGTGAAGCGTCTGGCGCAGAAGCACCGATGGCAAGGGTCTTCTTTATGGATGCATTGGGCCAGTCGATATGGATGTGTCGATGTGCTTTGAGTCCACTCGATCCCGCAGTGTGATGAGGCTGCCACAGTGCGTCCCGCCGCTGTTGCTCTTCGTACGCCTCGTCGTCGTCGCCTTGGATAGTTCTAGCTGCTGACATGGTATCCAATTTGCTTCTTTGCGAGTTAATTTTGATCACTTGGCTATGAAGAAGCACGGAGAACAAAGTTGGAAGCAACGAATGACGTTGACCAGATTCTAGGGAAAGGTCTTCGCCAAGTTCCGGCAAGCAGCAGAGGCAGGGTCGTGCGAGTGGTACACCCCCTTACAGCTCGCCCATCGGCGAATTGAAAAAACAAAAAAAGAATAAGCTTATCCCTCCACACAGAAAGGACCCTTTTCCGAGCTTTATTTTTATTTTTTTCGGTGTGGGTTCGCGGTGTGGGTTCCAGAAAAATCTTCGGCCCCGCGATGCGGCTGAATCACACTTTTGGTCACAATGCAGCTGCAAGAGATGCAAATTTGGGCTTCGAACGGGATGATTTGGATAAAAGTCTGTGTCAACGGGCTAGAATGACTGCCACACTCAGCTTCGCATGGACGCCACTAATTGAAAATGTAGGCTGTGTCGATCTTGCCTGGAATTGTGACAAATGTGGGAAGTCGCGGAATTGAGTCGAGTCGAGTCCCACCAACACTTGACGCCAAGAAGAGATTTCTGACGAAGTCAAAATTTGACAAGAGTGTGATTGCACGAAGAGCCTCTTCAACGTCACAGGGTGGCTACGATCACACTGTATGCACCTTCGGGACCCTCTCGACAGTTCAACCTTTACCCAGAGATCCCGAGACCCGATTGGACCATGTGTCGCAGCTTCACACACGCGCGCTTTTGTGCAACACAACAAAGGGCCATATGTATATTTCCTTTCATTCAGCAGCAAAAGACTCCGCAATGGCATAACAATGAACAAGGTCGCCGCGCGAATACTTCTGGGTCGTTTCAATCGACATTGACCTGCTGTCCGAGTTGTCGGGTCTTATTGTGGCAAAAAAGAAAAAAACTTCAAGACGTCCGAAGCTTGCCCGTGCGCGTGCAAGACAATTAGTTCACCGATGCCAAGCACAAAAAAAGGGCTTTTTGTGCGAAAAGAATCCTCGGTTCGGTCATTCCATATTGTTCGCCACAACACTTCCTCGTATGCAAATCTCCCGTCCATACATTCTCCCTCAGAGCAACACAATAACTATGGCACGCTCGGGACACGCCGGACTGCGAAGTCCAACAGACAATGCACACATACAATGCACACTGGGGTCCGACCTCGTTGAGACGACTCAAAGTTTCGAGCAGCATTACTTTATGTTCCCGAGCGCCTCCATTCCAGCCCCGTGCGAGAGTTCAGAAACGCCTACACACCCACACACAAGTGTAGCGCCGCTTCAGCCGTCAAGTCTCAGTCTCAGTCTCAGCCTCTGGGTACCAGTTCCGCCCCCTGCCAATGGCGCTTTTCTATTCCTTGTCTCAGCTTCAGCCAGACCGCACAATTTGAAGGAATCATATGTTTGAAACACTGAGGGGGTATATTGACAACGACTTGGTCGTCTTTTTGGTGTCAGAACTAGAAATACAAGGAACAAACTCCAAGAGAGAGATCGGAAAGCGCGTAGAGACAGGAGCGGCCACGACGAAAGAGATATAAAAATACAGATCCAAATGAGAGACTAAACGAGCGTAATAAGGCGTATGCCTTTTGAGTGGAGACGAGAATAAAGTAGAGACCGTGTGTAGTGAGGGAAGCAGAGTGATGTGCCAAAGGCCCATCGCGAGGGCCGGCCATCCGACTCGAAAAGGAGTGGAGAGGAGGAAAGAGACAAAGCAACTGAAGAATGCTACAGAGCAGGAGATTGTGGAAAATGCAGCTGCGTGACGATGAGAAGAACGGTGACGACGATGCGAGGTTCGAAGTTGCGAAGCGCGAGGCAGAGAGAGAAAAAGAGAGAGAAACAAGGAAGAAGCTTTAGGCGACCCACTCAGGTGCAGCAGGCGTTGTCGATGCGCTGAACATGTCTGTGGGCATAGCCGACGTGAGCGTCATGGAAGCCATGCTCGACATGTCGGCGGCGCCAGCGTTGGCAAGCAGGGTGGCGTCAGGCATCTCGAGACCCGACAGAGAGGTGAAAGGGTCTTGGAGCTTGCCGTCCATAGGGCCGTTGATGAGGCCCAAATCGTTGCCAGCCATGATCTCGATCGAATCGGCAGCCATC
This sequence comes from Ustilago trichophora, assembly GCA_900323505.1. Lineage (NCBI taxonomy): Eukaryota > Fungi > Basidiomycota > Ustilaginomycetes > Ustilaginales > Ustilaginaceae > Ustilago > Ustilago trichophora. The sequence continues at coordinate 624,850 of OOIN01000016.1, read as the reverse complement.
ATAGGGGTCGACATCATGCTGAGCGCCTCGGCGTTGAGTTGACCGGCAGCGGTGAAGTCGATCAGGTTGTAGGGCATGGGCTCGAGCGACTGCAAGAAGTTGGTGCACTTCATCTGCTGCTCGTGCGGCGAGAGCGAGGCTCGGGGTACCATGGGGGGACCCAGGCAGTTGACGTCAAAGGAATCTGAGATGGGAGTGGTGGGTGGCATGCTGAGGGGAGTGCCAAGGTCCTGACTCATGGGGAAGGGAGATCGGATAGCGCGCGTCGAGGCAAGCGATGGTGTCGAAGCAGCCGACGAAAGACCAGACGCCGACGCGAGACCTTCAGACAAGGAAGCAACCATAGGGCTGTAGTATACCGACTCGGTGCTCATGGCTGGCGAAGGAGTCCACTGCTCATGCTGTGGTGGCGAGTAGAAGACATCGTGCTCCTGGATCGGTGTCGAGTTGATGGCGAGGCTTGGGCTGATGATCCTTCGCATGGGAGTAGAGGTGAGGAAGGTAGGACGTGTTGGCGTGGTGACCAAGGGAGTGGTGTGGCACGACGAAGAGTTGCAACCGGGGCCCGAAACACGCGAAGGAGTCATAGGGAAGTCACCGTAAGCCCAAACACCGTGAGGGCTGGTAGGTGGCAAGAAGTTGAGGCTGTCGACCATGGGAGCGCCAGTCATGGCGTCGTATGGGCCGGGGACACCAAAGCCGGGAGTCAATGGCATGCGAGGGTGGCTGTGGAAGGTGAGCGAGTGGAACGAGCCGTTGGCGAAGAAGCGGTTGGGGACGGGCTCCTCGTGTTGGTCGCAGTCGTAGCTGCAAGGACCAGGAGGCACCGCCGAAGGGTGACCAGCAGCCTCGGCCGATGCCTGCGATCGTGCGCAAGTGGAGCAACGAGGACGAGCAGCATCGCAACGGAGCTGGCGACGGGTAACGACGCGTCAATGACGAACAAGAGAGAGGCGGAAAGGTTAGAAGATCTACGTTCTGGAAATTTTCGAAATTTTTCGTGACGCGAGAAAGCTTACCTTACGGCGACGGCAAGTAGCACAAGCCATCTTGCGCTTAAGGATTGGGCCCTTGGACTCCTTCCTGGCCTTGGCACCGTCCTTCAAGGACTTGACCTTGGCAGCAAGCTCGACATCGAGCTTCTTGCTCTCTGCCGAACGGCAGAGCTTGTGGGTGGGGCTCTCAAGGCCGGGGCGAACCGGAGAAGATGTGTTGGTGTTGATAGGAGTCAACATGTTGCTGAAGGTGTACGTGTGTGGAAGAAAGTAGAGAGAGAGAGAGCTAAGGAGAGGCGGCTGGCATACGAAAGGCAGCTAGACCGAGGTGCAGAAGTGGCAGGACGAACGACGAGCAAAGATGGAACAAATCAAAGAGTGCAAAGCAGATGAGGCGAGCAAGGTAGGCAATGGTGGATGCGTAGCCAACAGAGATGATGGGAGTGGTGGGTAGGGAAAGGATGGGGGATAGCTAGAAGATGGGGATAGAGGATGGGGATGCCACCATCACCGAGAGATCCGAGGGGGGGACTTATAAGTAAATGGTAGCGACTCGGTGATAGCACAGCTTGATAGAGCGGAGGGACGTCCGAGGTGCTTGAGGCGGACCGATAAATTGAGTCAAGCTGTTTCAGTGTCAGCTAGCCCAGGCAGCACGTATGACAGGAGGGTTGGGGGGAAGCAAAGAGAGAGAATGAAGGGTTCACAATGAAGGGCTAAGACAGCGGTCTCTCACCCTCTCTGCGTGTTCATGGACAAGCAGGTTGGTACTGCCGTGTGGCACCACGGCGGCGGGCAGCAAGTTTGACAGGCCTCTCCAAGACGCAGGTAGCAGAAGCGAGCACAGTCTGACAGGCCAAGCCATTGATTGGGTGCGGACCTTCACGGTGCAGCAGAGCTCATGCGCCACTCGAATGGCCACAGGGGCCAAGTACAGGAACAAGAGCTGCCCTACCATTCAGCGGTTAGGAACCGTCGGGGGTCAAGGTCAGGCACACCAGGGCCAGTTCTCAAAGCTGGTCACCACTGTCGTGGAACAAAGAACGAGGAAACGCCGGACAGCCAGAACCAGAAGTCAGAAAAAGCCACACGCAAGTAGTTCACTGGCTCGTAGCGGCGAGAGGAAAGGCTGGGTATGATATGGATCCAGGTGCAGATAGGTGCAGCATAGAGCAGCTCGACTGGATCGAAATGCAGGCCATCTCCAACCACAGTTTGCAGACCGACGCTAATGGCGACTAGACTGGCTGAACCAGAGAGGCAGGATCAGCATCAAAGGACTAAGCAAAGAAAATTGGAAAATAACCCAAAAATCGAGGCAAGCCCAGAACAGTTGCGCTGTGGATCGAAAGGCAGGATTCGAAATTTCCCTCGATTTTTTTTTCCCGGGTTGAGAGCAGAGCACAAATCTTGGTAGCCTAGTGGAGCGGGGGAAAAGAGGAAAGTGGCACTCAGGCGAATTGACCGAGGCAACGAGGGGATTGGGGGAGTACGAGAGAACAATGAGTACCCAGGGACGGGCGAGCGAGGTATGAACAGCGGACAAAGAGTGGCCAAGTGGCCAAAGTTCCCAGCCCGGCTGCCTGTAGAGCCAATCGTGCTCAAGGCCGAGCTGCTTGCAACTCCGAAGAGCGTCAAGCGCACAGGCACACCAAGCGTCTGTGCGCGCTTGCATCGTACAACGCGTGGCAAATCCATTTTATCTGCACTTCGGGCACCAGTCATCCGCAACCTCGTCGTTACCCAGGTGGACCTCCAGTGTCACCCAGCTAGCAGACATACATACAGTACACACACGCTCAAAAAGTAAACTCACGCTCTTGCAGCGCTGCTGCCAATGCCATTGTGATGGCAGACGCGATTGCGAATCTTGCAACACACGAAACAGGTTTTCCCCTTTTTGCCCTCTGGCTCATCGGTGCCATGGCAGACTACAGCCGAAGGGCGCTTCACACCGGCTTTCCATTCTGGCGCATGTGGTTTACCTTTGCCTGCTTAAGCGGTAGCCGCACCAACCGAAATGCTTTGCTGTGATCGCTCGAGCGCAGCTGAGATCAAGTCAAAATCGTGTGTCTCTGAGTGACCAAAAGCTAACCCTCAGAGGAAGGGAGATTGGTACACATTGCGACAAGGTAGCATAGCACAGCCGCGCAGGAACACCGGATAAGAGTGTTGGTGGTACTAGAGTGTCTGATCGAGAGGCACATGGTCGGAAATGGTCGTGGTGGATCCAGCATAGATTGGTGCCAGCGAAGCTAACTTGGGACAGTTTCACCGACAAGAGCTGTGTGGCATCGACGGTGGGCATCGACATGTACTTTTGAAACCGAATTGTGCTGCGACAAGAGATGATCGGTTCACCGCTCGGTCTTTGTAGAGCGACCGTATCGGTACTGTACAGTACAGTACATGACATGTATTCATACAATGGCGAATATCAGTGCTCTTACATGAAGAGATTCGCAATCAAAGTCCGTCATGTTTCAGGAAGATTGATGCCAGCTGTTCCTTAATTTTGACTTTTGACTTTCTTTTTTTTTCTTTTCTTTTTGGGATTTTGTCGCTGAACAAAGATATACAGTAGACAGGACTTGACGTCAAACCGAGCCTGATCCTAGTGAAGAGAGTGGATCGATCGAGCCAAATTGAGCTATGCAATGAATACGAGGCCTTTTGGGCCATGTCAAGGGGGAAGAGACCGCGGGCGAGGTGCGACTGAATGGAATACTGGACGATGGCAGACCAAAAAAGAAAGAAGGGGGGTTGGGAAGGCGCTTTTTCGCTTGACCTCGAGGAGGAGCAATGAAGATCCCCAGCCACACACAAGAAGCGCCGCCACTTTTCTAGCTAAGTTAGCTGGCGTTCTGTGAGAACTGTGGACCCTATTTTTTTTTCGCATAAAATCGACGGCATCTCCCAATTCAGAGTGTGGGAATTGGCTTTTTTTTTTCTCAATTTTTCAGAATCCGCTAGCATGCGTCTTGGGCTTTTTCACTGTCTCTGTCTCTCTCTTTCTGCAAAACTATGCCGGATCTTCCGCACCGGTCCGCGGTGACATGCAAGCAGAATAAGAGCAAATTGGAAATCTGCAAGCAGGTGCACGCTGCTCATCATCGCACTGCAACCCGATCGGACTTGGAGTCGACTGGTGCTGAGCTTGTTGAGCGTGCGAGTGTAACGTACAGCCCAGTTTGTGCAACCATGCAATCGCGGGCAGCGGCAGTCCTTCGTATTGTACTGTACTGTACTGTACTGTACTGTGCTGTACGTACATACATTGTAAGGTACAGCTTTTGGTACTGTAGCCATCTGTACGAGTCTCCCGAACGAACTTTTGGTGCAGCCAGCAGCAATCTGCAGCTCTCTACGTACATCAGCGACCCTCAAACTCGATCGGGCTGACCCGACACACGCAAGCTAAAGTAGTGCCGATCAAACCTCGTTCTCTCGTGCTCTCGACTCAATCCTTGGTGATGTACAGCATCTATTGTCTTTGCTCGCAAATTCGCTTGAGCTTGTCGGCGAACTAGACCTCGGCTCAAGTGTGAAAAGCTCAGAGGTCATAGAGGCTAGACCTGACACCTTGAAGCAAGCTGGGCCTTACCTTCTGCTAAGCACGTCGATCACGCCGTAAGTGGGGTTGCCAAAAAAAAAGAAAAGGTGGCCGAGGTGCACTGCGTTAAGGCTCGTGAATTCAAGCGGCGTAGCAACGAGATCACCACATCAGTCCCGATCGGTGCTCATCCCGCGCCGGCCTCCTCAGTTTAAGTCCCCGACCGAACAGCGCTTGCAATCCCCCTCGATCTAAGCTGGCTTTGCAAGCAAGCTTCAAGGACAAACAGTGCTCCAATTTCAGAATGTTTACGTGCGAAAGCGATTAGCTTATCTCGGTGCTCCTTTCCAGCAGAGAGTTCTGAAACGAGTTGCCGGACTGCTTCATCATTGAAACGGCTATCTCAGATAGGGAACTTGGTTCTTCCATTGAGAGGAAAAGAGAACTGGGGAGCGGGGAAGGCAAAGGCAGAGACGAGGAAGGTGCCAGATATGAAGAATCCTTGATCGAGGATTCATGAACCTGTCACCTTGAACAAAGTTCATACTCAGGCGAGACCAACACACAAATGTCAAACTAGGGCAGGGCGTCTTGGCCGCAAAACCCTTCATTTCAACAGAATGACTGAGCTCACAAAAACCGCGTTGCGGGTTCTGCACTTTCGCACACCGTGCAACGGAATTTCCGAGGTAAGAGTTGCAGCTCGTTCACATGGCTGAGACGCTCATACAGTCTGCGCTCCTCCAACTTTGCAGCCTGCTCCTATCCGATCGCACCCTTCCTACCAACTCAGACCGACTCCGCTGTAGTACGGAGCTGATCGTGTCGTGCTATGAGCGGGCATGAGCGGGACACAGTGTTCGGCAAGAGCCGATCGAAGCTAGCAGATTTCCTTCATTTACAGTAAGCCCGGATCGACACAAGATCAATATTAGAGCGCCACAAGGTCATGAACGGAGCAGACAATTCATTCCCGCGACCGAAACCATCGTCCGACCTTTGACGTACTAGATGGCAAAACGTTGCTCTCTTTTCACGATTAGCCCGGCCGACATCATCACGATAATTAGGCCAAGGTTACCGGCACAAGCCACACGGCTGGACAACTGACTGTGTCGGCTTTGACCGAGTGTCTTGTTGCTCTATTCTGATGAAGAACAAAAAGCAGTCCGCACAGAAACCCAACTGGGGACGAGTTCAAGCTGAGATCCTTTCTATCCTCTGCAAAGAGGCTTTTTTTTCGTCGGTCAAAGTTCGGGCGACCACAGCATCGCCCAAAGCCATTGGGAAGTGTTCCTTGTTACTGTCCGTGGCGCTCCAGAGAATCTTCGGAAGATGGGACCTTCCAGACTGGACAGACAAGAGTGACATCCAGACGCTATATCATGAATTAGACGAAAGGCCGCGAGCGAGCCTCGCCTCTGCGCCTCGAGGCTGTCATTATTCATGCCGCTCAACTTTGAGCAAGCGAACGAAAAGCCGACGGAAAACGCCTCTTTTCTGTGCTCCAGCATCGTTGCCTTCGAACACGCACTCAAGCCACTTAAACTTAAAAAGGATTGAACTCAAATTGCATGGCTGCTTGAAAAGCGCCACATTTTTTGCCAGAGAGTATGTGCAGCTGACCACGCTCGATTTTGGGGGACAATTTACACTCGAGAGATCAACTGCCCCCGACGGAGTTTTTACGGTGGGCAGCAGCAACAAGCATTGATAGATCGGCTGGATAATCGGGTTCAATTGGCAGCGACGAGCTTTTGATCTGGACCATCGACGCCAGAGCAGCCAAAAGCCGCTTCCCGTGTGCCTCACGAGCCTCGCTGGAAACACCGCCGATCCGCCGTCCACCCACTCCTCAGCAAAACCTTGTTGCTCTGCCTGCCCACGACAAAGCTGTACCAAGTTGGCCTTGAACCTAAATAAACACATTTCCCCACCTTTGCCAATAGCGGGTGATGCTTCCAGTTTTCGACATACCCAAGTTGAAGTCGGGCCGCTTTTTGACCGGTCAGTTTTGTTCAGGGCAGCTTGTACAGATAACAAGGGCGGCCATGTTCGTCAACTCTGTGTCGTATCAATATCACTCTGCAACAATGATGTGAACTGGACAGGGCATTGTATTGTTCGAGCTCATGCCTCAGTAACAGTCAATAACACCAGATGTGAGATTGATACTCATCATCATGAAATCTTACAATGACGCAGAACAGGCCAATATGTAGAGGTGAGGCGGTGCACGGACAGACTTGCATAGATTGAGGTCAATTGACTATGACACTGGCTGCAAATCCTTCCGGGCCGGTCTCAACCAATCTACCGGCTACTGTGATGTGAATGGACCGGATTGGGAAACGTGGACGCCAAGCAGCACAAGGCGGTACAGTACTCTAGTCGCCTCATCTTGGATTTGCGTAGGCAGACGCGCACGCTTAGATCGAGTGGGGCATACACACCCACGGGTTGCAGGCTTGGCCGCCAATCCGCCCACCAGCGCTCGACGGGCAGCGGAGCAAGGCGCTTCAAGAAGCGGCTTGCACCGGAAGCAATCACTTCCGCGTTAGCGAGCTGGCTCGGTACGCTGTTCATCGCTGTTAGTATAAGCGAGGGTGCGGACGTCAAAAGAGGTGCATGGATTTGCAAGTCTTTCCCGTGACGCTTTCAAGGCAGTGGGAGAGTGAGGGGGATGAATCAACGGATTGCAGCGGTCAGTGTGTGCGAGGCCAGCTCAAAATAGCAATCCTCACCTTGTAAGATGCACCTTACGATCGATAGCACGCTCTTGCCAGCAACAAAATCGGATTTTCATCGCACACACACACACGAATTGTTGATTTTTCAAGTGATCAAGAAGAGGCGTACAGCGGAGAGAGCCTTTTGCTGATATCGCTTGGCAGCCGAGACAGGTCCACAAGCAAATGTGCATGTGCGACAATGCGAAGAACGACGAAACATATTCACTCCTAGTCAAGGTCTCAGTGCTCCCTTTGCTCCGCAGCTTTGGCTCTCTGCGGTGAAGATTGCAGTGCAAAGCGGACCTTCCCCATACGAAAAGCATTGCCCGTTCGAGTCCGGCCATCACGCTGATTCCAGCGTAAGAGCTTGTCGGTCTGAACTCTTGTCAATAGCTCAAGCTTCGTCTGGTCGGAAAGGGAAAGGTTCTCAGGCCTGGGAAGGACCGCCTTACGGAAGTGTCGCGTTGGAAAAGCGGTGTCTCAAAATGGCACGAACGGTAATGCCCCTGATCCAGTCGGACATACAGCACAGCATGTGAAGCTGTGGCATTGCGCCCGCGACGCCTCGAGACATCTAGGACTCTAAGCTATCATTGTATTGGCTGGTTTGCTCCTGTCAAAGCGTGACGGAGTGCTTATTCAAGGTATAAGCATTTCAGTGTGAGATATGGGCTAGGTAAGCTGTGACAGGAGAAGAAGGGAGCGGGAGATTCAATCGCCTTTTGAAATTTTCAGGATACGGCGAGTGGAGCGCAGAACCGCTCTGCCGAAGACAGCCGCCTACGCAGTGGATCTGACAAGATTGTCGAGCAATCGCCATTTGGATTGCCCCCTTCATGACCCTCTCGACAGTCCTAACAGAACCACGTAATGATACCGCGGTCGAATCTCCGACGCGACCCGGAGCTCTCTTGCAGCGGTTGGGCAATGGTTGACTCGTGTCGAGCGCAATTCTGTACAGTCTGACGGCACCGAGCAGCATCGTAACTCTGACAGAGGTTAAAGTGGTTTGGCACTCGCAAATCTGTCACGACAAGTGTCACGTATCCCGATCGAGGCTCGCCACGTACGTGGTATTTCGGATTGCATTCAGGCTCCGTCACGATCATTGTACAGGACACGATCAGAACAACGCGAACTACCCCCGATCATCGAGCCGAACGAGCCCTGCGATCGTATCTCGGACTCACGATGCAGTGTGAAACTCGCTCGTTCCGTGGGACAGCAAGCATCATGTATAGCCAGCTAACGGGAGTGCAGCTTCCGTAAGCGAATGCTATGGAAGGTGTTGGTCTCTGGAAACGCCGGTCGCAATCGCAACTAGGGCCTGCACAGCATCGACGAAAGTGGGCAGGAACGTGGCACCAATCGTTAGTTCGGACGTTCAGTTCGCACGTCCGACGCGTGAGCTTGACGATGAAACGCGTCGCAAGAGGGAAAAAAAAGTGTTGGTCTCGCGAATTCACTGTGATCTTGCCTGTACCTGTATAAAGAGCCAGGTACCAGCTTTTTTAATTTTTTAATTTTTTGTTTTCAAAAAAGTTTCGCTGCCTCGTGGCCGCACAGAGGTTTTTTGGGTGACAAAGAAAATCCAGTATTTTGCTTGAATCTGGGTGATGTCCGCCGCGGGAAAAGATGCTCGGATTTTTGAGTTTACAAACCATCGCTAGGATATGAGCTGCATGGAAGCAGACAACGTCCAAATGCTCGTAAGCCACCTTTTGCCATCCCAAGGCATGCTCTGCTTCTATTCAAGGTCCGCTGCAAAAGCCATCGAGAGACGCTGGAACTGTCTTCTTCTCCCCTTGTCTGTCTCGACGGAGAGACATTCGGCCCTGCCGGGCATCCTGTCTCTTTACTGCTCATGCCCACCGCCTTTCTCGGTTTATTCCAGCGAGCTTCTCATCGTCCAGCTCGCATCTGAGGGCTGCAACGACCATCGATGTGGCGGCAATCTACTTGGCTGATTGGCTCTTCTTGGTCCGCTTGCCGCTCTCATGTAAGCCCGTCCTCTCAGCTGCCATTCCCTCAGCACCTTCAAGTTGACGCAAGGCGAATCGTCTGTGCAGGAGCAACCTCTGTTGTGAGTAAAGTGTACAGTGTTGCAGCGAACATGTACAGACAAGCATGCCTATGCTTGCAATTACGGCATCGCATGGAAGGACAATTTGGCAGCCGCCCAACGTGGACGACAGCCGTCTTTTCCGACATCAGCGAACGACTTGGAGCATTAAGGGCAGTCGAAAATGTCCTCTCATAGCAATCGAGCGAGTCTGGCCTCCGTCGTTCTCTGTTATTGCAGTCGTGTGTTTCTGCTTCTGTGATAGACTCGGCAATGTCGTTTACGTATTGAAAGAGCCGGCAAAGTGAAAGAGGTACAGCTGTACGTCTTAAGCGAAATCAAGGTCACCGCCGATCGATCTGCGGTTGTGCGTAGCCGATGGCGGCTTTCTTCGTCTGAAAGCCAAGAAAACAGCTTGAAACCCTCGTGATCGGGAATGAAACGGAGGCTCATACGTGGGTGCTTTCATGCACGCATCAAGCTCGAGGCGACATTGAGGGTGCCTCGGTCATAGGTACGCACTATGGCATGAGGCGTGAGCCGTGTCTAGGCCGGGTGGATATAAGCACGCACTGGATTTAGTCGAGTTTAATGCTCATGCGACGTCAGTCGTGGGAACTAAGGGCAGCCGTCCTCGGCTGGTCGGAGCTCTTTGCCACAGTCTAGCCCTCGTCGCCACCAATGGGTGGCGGTGGCAGAGCATGTCACCCACTCTGGATGACGCTAGGGCTCGTCAAACACGTGCGGTAGTCAACCTTGTTCGGTGTCATCTGCCAAGCAGTCATTTGTTCGTGAACGACACACGCTAAAAATGGTTGCTCTAAAAGAAAACAAAAATCTGGTACAACCGCGCGCCAGTACAGTAAGCGCCTGCTCTATCCCGATTGCTTGCGTGGAGCTGCCAATAGTGTCTAGAATCTCTTTCTCCAGTCTCGACTCTGGTCGGGGAGATGAGGCTATGACTGTCAGTCGGACATTTGTATGACGAAGATGAGGCTCTTTTCAACATTGAGAATCGTTCGTGTTGAGCCGGTGCAAGTTTGCGATCAGGTGCAGAGCAGGAGGATCTCTTTGGCGCAGAACACGCTAAAATTTAGCCCGATCTAGTGACAGAACGTTAGTTTCGCGGCTCGGTCAATTTGATGAGTATAACTTGGCAGCGATTTCGAGCATCACTCTGCATCTTTGTCGGCTAACGACCAGTTCCCTCAAGATCGGGGTTGTACACAAGTCCAGGTTTCCTATGTGCGTCGTTGCGGTTCTCATGTCGTGGAACAAGGTTCATATTTAGGTGTACGGCCTCGATTCAGCCGACAATGTATCGTCTCGATCAAGAGCATCGAGCTCGCTATGTATACTTTGCCTCTTGCTGGGAGTTCATGATCCTGTTCCAGGGTCTAGGAAGGGGCGGTCCTAAAGTTGCTTTCTGTCGAAAATGCGCACTTCGTCCCTTTGAGACCAAAATGTCGTTTTTGGCACCTCCTTTTTTGACAAGCTGTCAAAAATTGACGCCAAAAATAAGGGCGCAAAAATTCAGGTTCAGCTCGAAGATCCTCCTTCACAGGGCGAGGTGGTCGATACCCCAACGCAGCACGAAGAGCACGTCAAGTCTTGGTCCAGGTCACATTGATTCGAAGCCGAAGCTGTTTGTTACATGAGCTACTGATACACAAGACTGACCTTGACCCGCACGAGAAGGTGAAAACGTAATCAAACACACATCCAGAAGGCAGATGTCGAGCTGCAAATGGGGTATGGGCGGCGGGGCAGCTGAGGGGAGGCAAGTGCGGGGTACAAGACAAGAGCAATACAGAGCCGTCTCGAGGATCAAGGGCAAAGCACGCCATCTCTCCAGTGTCTTTTCTATGATATTTAGTCCACGACTCGCGGCGCAGAAGCTCTCTTCTCTCTCACACCGAAATTCCTGGCAAAGCGGAGAACGAAAATTCGGCAATCCATTGTGTCGGTGCCCGCTGTCCGCAGATCCGCGAGCTGCGACCTTCTTTTCTTACGATAGCCTTTTTCTTCATGCTCGGGGTGACGATGTGAGCTCGATTTCTCAACGAATCTTCAAGCATGTCTTCTCTGCTAGCCGTCGCCGCAGACGAAAGGGACATGGGATAGCCGACGCCGTTGAGGCGATTTGCCCCTCTGGCTTATTTAGATTCCCACGTCTGCAGCGACAAAGACTTCGGGGTCGTTGATCCGCAACTCCGCAAAGGGCTCGGTTAGCCGGCCAACGCACTGCGAATTTGCACCTCAGCAAGGGAGATAGATACAGTACACAGGCACGACCTACCTTGAGAACCTTGATCTTAAAATCTGAGATTCTTTCATGCCCTTTTGCCAGGACTGTTCGCCCCTTCTCCAAATGTTCTCAGCAATCCTCCAATCACTTTCCCGGCCGTCGAACCGCTTCTCATCAAAACTGTGGACTGTACACAGTGCAATGGATTGGCTCGCCAAATTATCGCGATCCGACCGTGAGGCGAGCAGATGCTGGGTGTACATTGTGGACTGGTGTGTCATGAGGTGACAACTCTCGCTTTAGCCGACCGACCGTCCCGCCTCGACAAGAAGTCCTTCTGCGAGTTGGTCTGGATGCCAGCCAGGCTGGATCTTCCAGCATGCTCTGACAAGTAACACTTTCAAATCAAATCAGCTGCTGCGCAATGCGATTTTGTCTGAGCAGATGCATACATTCGCCTTATACTTTGCACCGTTCCCGTCACTGGGCATATCGGATTGGCGGATATGCAAGCCCGACAAGTTGACCGCTCTCAGCAGGCGACAAGAGATAGCTGGGCCGCTACTTCTATACGACCGTGTCACGATACCTACGTGTGATACAGACTTTTGGAGCGTGCAGGATGAAGGGAAGGAAGCGTACGACAGAGACCCTTGGCGTCGCGCCTTTGCCACGCGACCAGGAAAAAAGGGGTGGATTAGCGGCACCGCGCCTTGTACCACGGATCTCTCACACACCACATACACAAGCGCCACTATCGGGTTGAGATGCCACGCTAAGATTTTATCTCTTCGTCGTGGATTCGACATTCCCCCGCTGCGAGAAATCCCGTCTGACGTCCGCGCTAGCCGCTTCTCTTGCCATTTTGGGAACCAAAGGCTGATGAGTTGATTCGACTGCTCGATGTGCGAGCGCCACTTTCCAGATTCCCATCGCCAGATCTGCCCATAATCTGAAGACACGGGCAATGGATCCACGTTGTGCCTTAATTGCTTCTTCGGACTTGAGAAATAGACAGCCACTTTACGCATTCACCCTACTTGCTCCTGTATCAAGGCACAGGGTAACGCTCGCTCCGCTCACTCCGCCGTCCGACGCTCGCTTAGTTCAGAGGGTGCTGTATGTTCGATGAGAACGTCCACGCCGACCGTGAGCCCTTCCGACGGTGGCTCACGGGACCCGCTGATTTGCAATGTACAGTAGAAGCCTAGTAGCGACTAGCCAAAAGAGACAAGTGGTTGCATCCTGTTGTGCGAGTGCGACTAAGCATGGCCACGTCTCACTAGCCAACAGTCGTTGGATCCTCACTGGAGTGAATACGTGACAGGTAATTGCACGCCGGTGACGTTGTTGCTGAGACTAGATCCCGGTGAGGCATGTCTGTTGGGTGGGCGACGGCCGTGCTCGGTCCGCGCTTGTGCCACGGCTGTTCTATGTGAGCCAGTGGGAACAAGTGCAAGACACACCCGAGTTCGGTTTCTGCATGGCCCTGGATCCCGATTGCCTCTACCAGAACCGTTTGCTTTGACAGTTTCGAGTTGCCATCTTGGCTTGCACATTGTGCGGCTGATGGGAATTCCAGGCACCCGACGTTATACCAGGTAGGTGAAATCACAGGCATCGACCGGGTGTGGGACAACCAGTACAACTACTTGGTGTAGACCGTACCTGCAGAGTGAAGCGGAGCTTCAACGAGATGGACTAGGCATGCAGTCCAGCAGATAGAAGAGAGCGATGATACCGAACGTGGCTCACAATTCGGCTTCATGCCCTGAACCACGACCACGAGGAGAACAAGGGAAGAATTGTTCCGCCGCTCGCGTGGCCAACGAAAGGGGCAGAGTTGCAATTGGCCTGATCTCAACGCTCGAACTTGTCACATCGCACTAAAATTGCAGGCACATACGTACAGCTGTACAAGATTTGGAAATTTTTTACAAAAAATCTGCAGCCATACAGCTCTCGACAGCAGATCCGATCTCGGCAGCACTCTTGCCATCTCACAAAGCAGGCACACTTCGGCGGCCCTGGCACCGCACCAACCCAGCTGCACCTTCCCTCGTTCTTTAGCTTCCCTTCAGCCGTGTGTCTACACCCATCTGCACAGAGGCAGAATTTTTTTCCCGTTCGTGCCTGCTTGGTGCCTCGGTCGGTCCCTCAGGTACAAGACAGCTCGGTTGTGCGGATGAGTGCTCAAGCGAAGTGTAGATGCTTCGGCTGCTTCCGCTACGTACAGTACTGTTCTGTACCTTGGCTCCATCTCGCAGCATCTGAACACGCACCGGAATTCTCGCTGTCGAGCATTATGGCAAGGGCTAAGTTACCTTGGGCGTTGTCTCAAACGTGCACCTTTTTAGCATCAAAGCACTCCGATGGCGTCTCTCTCTCTGCCTGCCTAAACCACTAGCTCCAACGATTATGACTCTCCCATCAGTCTCTTACCACCGAGACCAATGTGCATAGCGTCAATTCTCTTCCGCACGCTTGCCGAGACCAACATGGTTGCAGAATATTTGTCTTGCACCATTTCTTCATGCTTGGCTCCTTCGTCTCAGAAGCCCGAATCGTGCAGCGTTGTGCTGTCGGTACTTCCTCGTCCGCCCTCTTGCCACGTTGTAGCTCAGCCTCGCTTCTCTTGAATCCTTCTCGTCTCAGGTACGCCCCGTCTACGCGAAACTTCTGTCCACCCACTAAACGCTGGTATAGCGTCGTCCGCTGCTCGCTACCACGTCGTAGGTGCCATAGCCATCCAGGCTGAGATCTAAATGCTAGCAGTGTGTGAAAGCCTTGGAGTGCGGCTCCCTTCGCAGATATCCAGATGCTATATTGGTGGTCTCAGAGATCAGCGGCGGAGTTTGGCAGGGGCTCGACGAACACATCTCTGTCGAGAGACGAGATACGGCTCTCGCAGAGTTTGAGAGGCTCCGATGGCCAAAAGATAAGAGCCTTCCCGATCATCGGAGTGTCTCGGCCTTCCCGATCCCAGGATCGATGCTTGAAGTCACCATCAGTCGCTCATACGAGCCTACGTCATTCGCAGACTGAGGTTGATGTGTCCGACAAAATCCTGCGTCGTGATGGGAAGGAATTCGATGGAGCCGACTACAAGCCTAGCAACAAAGCAACAGAAGCGACGGAAACGTCTAGATCTCACGGAACGAAATCTATAGATGCTCACTGGTCGAAAGAGGTCAGGGCATCATGAGCACAACTGACAACAGCAACGCAGACGACACCGAGAAATGCCGGTGTCAAACTTCCGTCCACGATCAGCTCGCTGGGGATCTTCCCTCACAACAGCAGGAAGATCAAAATGCGAGGGCATACCTCTTCAGACGCTGCTTCTTTCGGTGATACAGGTTGGAAGCTGCAGACCAACCCTTAGGAGATCTGAATTACTCAACTGATGCTCTGCAGGCGTGGTCTCAGACTGGTACAGGTACATTAGCAGAGTCGATCTCAAAGAAAGGCGTTGCCTGGATTTCGACATCAGAACCCTCGTATGTTTGTGCTGCAGTGTGGATACGCCGGCATGATCGTGGTCAGCCCCGTACTGCGGAGAATTCTTTTTGCCATTCTGATAGTATCAACGTGAAACGCCTTGCAGAACATCCATGCCGTAGAAATAGACATTCTTCACTCCTTGATCTCATACATGAAACGTTCCACAACGCCTATCAAGATGGGCGAAATTGCTCGGTCACAATTTCGACCTTGGATCGCTGACTGCCGCCGCGAGGGGCACAGGGTTAAACCATTTCGGGTTGCGTTTCTATCGTCGAGGAAAGCGCAGAAAGAGGACAGGGAACCAATGGTAAGTAAAGGCTCAGTTGAGTCAGGGACGTTGCGATATTCAGGCCTGCGCAGAGGCTCAGATGTGATGGTAGTGGTGAATTGTGAACTTACCCCTTTGAACGCTTCCAGGCCTTCGTTGATGTTCTTGCCGACGTACAGGAGTCGACTCCTGTCGGAAAGCATGTTGTCCCTGGCCGAGGCATCGATGTCGCCGTCAGTTGCGTCGCGGGCCATGACCAGTGCCGACTTGGTGACGAGCACACTGTCGGGGCTGTTTTGCGTCAGCTGAATGGCAATCTCGATGGCAGCCTGATCGACGGCAGCCTGGCCGAGCTCGTCTGACGTGGACTTGGCCACATCTACAAGACGGTTGACCATATTGTATCGGTCATGCGCCTCTTTGGCGCTGATGGGCTTGCCGAGGAGTAGCAGCTCCGAGGCACGTTGCTGAACAAGATCGTGACAGCAAGAGTGACCAAGCGAGCAACAGAGACAAAGGTTGAAAGCAAGAAAGGGGTAAAAAGGTCAGCTTTGCAGTCACAGATGTTTCGATGCTGTCCCTGACTCTTGTGATTTGACTTACGTGACCACACAACTGAGTCAGTCGAGGAATGCCACCCATGGCAGCGACTACACCTCTCGCCACTTCGGGCAAGCCAATCACGGAACGAGTGCTAGCTACAACCATGTCGCAATTGAGGATTGTCTCGGTACCGCCTCCCATACAGATACCGTCGACTGCAGCGATGATGGGCTTGGCGCTACGTCGGGTGCTCATGCCTCCGAAGCCGCCGCGTTTGAGCCTCTGGATCGACTTGTTGACCTCGGCGTCGGACTGCATGGGCTCTCCCGACGCATGTCTAACGGTCTCGGATGTCTGATTCTTGCTGAGCCAGTCCTTGAGGTCTTGTCCGGCGCAAAAGGCTCGACCTTTACCAGCAAGAATGATGACCCAGAGCGAAGGCTCGGTCTCGAACCATTCGAAGACACGGCAGATGTCTTCCTCCATGGCATCCGTCATGGCGTTGAGTTGCTTTGGCCTGTTGAGCGTCATCTGGAGCACATGACGTGCCGGGGTAGAGAGGATCAAGTGGGACCCCACTTTGGGCATGACCAGCTTTGGAGAAGACATGATGGATAGATGCGGGGTTCTTGTACGAAGAAAAGTGTTGGGTGATGCGGTTTGCAGTGATCGAGCTGTGAGAAGTATGCTCAGCACTTCCTCTTCAAGGATTTTCTGTCGTGGACGCAAGACAAGCTGCGTTGAAACCTGTTTATATGCCAGTGAGTCTTGAAGTATTGCCGTACTCAACGAAACGGAAAGGTGTTATTCCGCATGGACCAGGCCAGAAGGGATGGCACATGGTCGAGCCGGTCGCCGGCCATTCGTGTCCGGCAACCAAACGAGCTCAAGCGAAAAGCTCCAAGAAATGCGGGGAAGGGAGCCCGATACCCCGACCTGTTTCATTGCACCCGATCGATCTAAGTTTTTTCCTCCACATGCTGGGCTTTGATACGACCTCGCTTCTCGCATGGCTGGCCAACTGCCAGAATATGTTTTGGGCAGCTGCAAGTGGTTGAGCGCCGGCGGCGTGCTTCAAGGGGTGTGCACCGCCTCTGGCGAAGCTCTATTTCACGCAGCGGTGATATCATCCTGAGTCTTGGTGCGGCTTGTCTATTTTGTACCACCATCATCCAAACACTCGCTGTTCGATACACGACGGATTGCATTCTTTTACGCATTCCAATCCTCCACAAACGATTTCCAAAATGACCGACGGCGGCGACATCATCTTGATCCTTGGTAAGTCGAGAATATATGCTGAGTTGCTCAGGTTAATTGCAGTCTGGTCAGTGCAAGCTGAGTATTTCTAACCTTTCCCCGACTTTACTTTGTCCAACGATTTTTGCTTCATGGTGCATAGTGGCGCTCATCTTCCCGCCGGCAGCGGTGGCTTTCATCACGGGTGTAAGTAGACAGACACCATGACGCACGATCAGGGGCACTTGAGAAACATTCCCACTGACACAATCTATGCTCTCTCGCTCGTTTGATCATGATAGTGCTCCTGTGACCTTATGATCAACATCCTCTTGACTCTTCTTGGGTAAGTCTGTGACGTTGTCGGAGCGCTACTGGGCGCACCAGAGCCGCCTTCTCATGTTGACCGTTTCTCGCAACATCCTCTTTTGCTTTCTTTGCATCACTCACAGCTACCTCCCCGGACACATTCATGCCTGTAAGTTGATGCATCTCGACGACCCAATCATGATAGCTTTGACCGATTCTGACGCGAAATTTCCTTCCACTTTTCTTCTTGCTTTGCTGCAGTCTGGCTGATCTACAAGAAGATGAAGGCCGAAGAGCGCTACAATGGTGCTGTTCAGTACACCGGCAACGGCGAATGGGTTCCCAAATACGGCCAGCCCGTCTACCAGCCACCGCCCCCTTCGTACGGAGCCACTCAGTAAAGTCGCACCCAGTCGCAATGACATGGGTACGCTAGCAACCTCCTTCGAACCGTCTTCTATGACATTGCCGTGATCGCGAGCGTGATTTCCGTTCCCCTTGGTCTCGTCTTGATTCTTTCTTGTATTCTTGTGCCGTGCGCTCCTCCTTGAAATCGACATTTTCTTTGATGAAAGAGCGTTTCAGACATGACTACTGGAATGTCACTTATAGCAAGGTGTTGAGGTAGACCCGACATCTCGGTTTGGAGCTGACATCGCGGGACACTGAAACCGTAGAGCCACACACTTTTGAAAGCGCAACAGCAGGATCAGCACCAGCACGCTGTACGCCAAGCCAGTGGGGTGCCGAATCGGAGGCTAATCGGGGACCCATGACGCGTGCAAATTTCCAGCAACAGCACACAGCACAATCACACACACGCACCTGCACTGGGTCCCGCTTTCTTAAGCAGTGTCAGTCACTTTCTTTTTTTCTTTCTTTTTTTTCAACACTTTGAAAGGGCACATGTGCAGCAAATTGGCCCAAGCTCGGCTCACGTTCAGCCACAAACGCAGAGAGCGTGTTCTTCCAGCAATCTTGCAGTTTTGGCTAAATCATCAACCTTTAGGCTTTTCAAGTTGAGTGCTCTCCAGACACATTCGCAACTTCACACCATCGTCGCAACAGTCGTCTTCCCAAGTCAACCGCCTTGAGAGACGATCGGCACACCACAATAGATGCGAGCAACACTCATGCGGCCTCGAGGCCGCGCCGACCTTCTCCGGACCTTGGCTTTGGTCGACTCACTGCAACCCACACGTTCCGTCTCTCGTAGAGTAGCAGCACCACTCTCGATCGGGTCTGGCAGCCTGCTCAAAGGTACTCGCTTCCCCTCAATTTCATCCAGGCGCTACTATAGTCGCGACCCGCTCCAGGCCGAACATGAGGCCAACACGGTACGAGGCAATCGCGCAGCTCGAAGTCGAACCGAAGAGCAGGCACGACAGTACCAGGAAGGCAAGCAAAAGGAAGACGGCGGCTCTTACAAGCGTGAGTTCTTACAACCACTTTGAATCAAATCAGCTCCACGTGCTCTAACTCTTAATCGCACTCAATCCTACCTTACAGAGAAACTATCAAGATCATGGTCCGGCACCCAGATCAAGTGGTATCCCATTCCTATCCTACTCGGAGCCGTAGTGCTCGTTGGTGTACAGGCTCGCCGGAACTATGTGGCTGAACGAGACGGCAAGGGAGTTGGAACCAAGATTGTGGACGAGAACGGCCAGGTCGTCAAGATGCAAGGTCCTTGGACAGTATACGTCATCGGAGCCCTTCCGTTGAACGCCATCTCGCGCGCTTGGGGCTGGGCCAACAACCTCACCCTCCCCGTCTGGTTCCGTCCCTTTGGCTTCAAACTCTATGCTTACATCTTTGGCTGCAATCTGGACGAGATGAAGGATCCCGATCTGACCCACTACAAGAGTCTTGGAGAGTTCTTCTACCGCGAGCTCAAGGAAGGCGCTCGCGAGATCGACGACAGCATCCTCGTGTCACCTGCAGATGGCAAGGTCTTGCACTTTGGTGAGATCGTCGGTCGTCGTGTCGAGCAGGTCAAGGGTATCACTTACTCGCTTGACGCTCTGCTCGGTGTCACCAGCGCCCCAGAGGCCACAGAAAACGTTGTCGGCAAGACTGATGAGGAGTCGGAGCACGAACGCATCGATGATCGACAGTTTGCCTCGGTCAACGGCATCGACTATACTCTCGACGAACTTTTGGGCGACGCAAAGAGCAAATCGGCTGTACCCGACCCTGAAGATGCGCCAAAGCGTAAGTCCAAGTGGAAGCGATTCGTCAAGGCATCCTATTGGAAGTCCTGGGTTCAGCGAAAACCAGCTCAAGGTTCCAACACGACGGGCATCCCGCCTTCCAACACTGCCACCGACTTGGATGATTCCGACGACGATGCCATGGACGCCGATCAGCCCAGTACCACCCCAGCAGGAGAGAAGAAGCCCAAGCAAATCGACGATGCCGGTATGCCAGAGCCTGATACCCCCGAGGTACTGGGTCGATACGCCAATGTCGCATACGAGATGGGTGTCAGCGCTCTGCCGCCCCTCCTGCAGCCACACTCGCATGGCGCCAAGAGTGTCAAGGAAGGGAACAAACTCTTCTTTTGCGTCATCTACCTCGCCCCCGGTGACTACCATCGATTCCACAGTCCCACCAACTGGGTCGCAGAACGTCGCCGACACTTCCGTGGCGAACTCTACTCTGTTTCCCCGTACATGGCGAATCGTCTTGCCAATTTGTTTGTACTCAACGAGCGTGTTGCCCTGCTTGGTCGCTGGAGACACGGCTTCTTTGGTATGGTCCCCGTCGGTGCCACCAACGTCGGCTCGATTCGTATCAACTTTGACAAGGCACTGCGCACCAACGTTCGAATGCAACGTTACCTCGCAGGCACTTACTCCGAGGCCTCCTACTCGGGCGCAAGCAAGCTGCTCGGCGGACAACCTCTGGCTGCCGGAGACGAGATGGGAGGGTTCCTCCTCGGCTCGACCATCGTGCTCGTCTTTGAGGCGCCAAACGACTTCCGCTTCGACCTCAAGCCAGACCAGAAGGTCAAGGTCGGTGAGCGCCTGGGCGACATCCGACCACCTACACCCGAAGAGTCTGAGGAGAAAAAGAACGGCCGTCAAGTATAAGGAACTTTCCACCCCAAAATAAAGACAATCCGCACAGCTGAGGCGCAATCCACGTGCAGTCCATTCAACAAAGCTATACCCTTCCCGCATCTGCCGTTCAACACGAGCAGCGTCTGCGGCCTGCGCCTCGGTTCATTCATCCGAATTGGTTTCCCGACAACATCATTTTTTTTTTTTTTTCATCAAAATGTCAAAGACACATCAAGCATTCGGCCCGTTCAGCGTGTTCTGACAAGTTGAGAGCGTGACAGCTGCGTGCCACTCTAGCCCGCGATGAAAGGTGACTGCATTGTACGATTGAGACTGTGAAGTGTGAGAGGATTATACACGTGCGCCAAGATCTTGGAGAAGATCGTCCATGGTTTGTCGAAGTTGTTTCTGCATGTCTGGTGAAGCTTCGAGACCTTTGGTTGCCTGGTATGGTGGTGATACGACGAAAGATGATGAAATGTCAGAGTCTGCATGGATTCCTGATTGCACAGAGTTAAAAAGAAGTGTACTTACCGATTCGAGAGCATCCAATGAGTCCCTTGCATCTCTCTGTATCGCGTCGCATCTTGCCTTTGTATCCATCAGTTCTGCATGAATCCTGCTATTCTGCCGTCTCACTTGGTCAAGTTCGATTTTGAGCTCATTGACTCTTCGCTCTTGATCCGGAATGGCCTTTGCCGAAATGGCGGTTTCTAGATCCAAATCCTTCCTCCAAACATCCTTGATCTCGTCTGCTCCTTCTTGATAACCCGCTTGATATCGAACGTCTGCTTCGTGTGCCAAACGATGCAAAGAGGCCAATTTGGCTTCTAAATCGTTGGATTCGATCAGCTTCTCGGATTCGTCAATGATCGCCTCTTTAAGTTGGCTGACAAACTGCTGACGCAGCGCTTCGACGGATTCAGGGTCGATGTGCGGCAGAGCTTTAACAAAGCTCGTTCGAGTGGCACGATGCTCGATTAGATCGAGGAATCGGTAGAGGGCTTGTCGAAGTCGATCGAGACGGACGTTGGCGTTGATGTCGGGATCGATGGTGGTGGCGGTGGTAACGGCAGATTTGCGTGCTCGTTTGCGAGCGTGATCCTCCTCGTCTGCTCGTGTGCCGGACGCTCTGCTTTTTCGAGAACTGCGTGAGGGCTTGCTACCAGATGCCGCGGCCGCTTCCTCTACCGCTGCTGTTTCTTCTTCTTCTGCTGCTGCTGGTTTCTCGCTGGTCTCTGCCGAAGTTTGTGGTAGTGTTGGTTCTGAGGATGCAGCTTTCTCTACCTCCGCATCAGCTCGCGCATCCGCTTCCGGCACCACACCTCGTGCCTCTTTCTGAAACTGAAACGACGTCTCCCGCTCTTCATCTACCCTCTCTTGCTCAATTGCAACCTGTTCATCCGTCTTATGCGATTCCGTGGCGAAATCCCCTTCTGAAGACATGTTGAAGAATGCGGCGGTAAATGTTTTGCTGGTGTAAGTTGGAAAACCGACTTGGATTGTGGGACGTTGGAGATCCTACGGAGCTACTGGCAAAGAGATGACGCAATTCTGGTAGCTGTGTATGGTGCCGAGGGTATATGTGCCAGTATTGGTGCTGTGATGGTCGAAAAAAAGGGCTTGGA
Source organism: Ustilago trichophora (assembly GCA_900323505.1). Taxonomy (NCBI): domain Eukaryota; kingdom Fungi; phylum Basidiomycota; class Ustilaginomycetes; order Ustilaginales; family Ustilaginaceae; genus Ustilago; species Ustilago trichophora. The sequence continues at coordinate 602,701 of OOIN01000016.1, read as the reverse complement.
TGGTGGTAGGATGCAAGCTTTGCGCATCGAGATGGTGGAGGCAGACAACCAAAAATGCACAAACAGGGTGCTGGTCCATAGCTTGCATCTGTTGTTCTCAACGCGTGACGCGCCTCCCAAGGCTCAAAATTCGCCTTCGTGTTCAGTCAAGGAGCCCTAACACAACCAAGAAATTCGACCCTGCTCCTCATACATAGTATTCCTCATCACAGATCCATCGCAAGAGACGGTTTGCGAGAAGACTATATTCGGCAAGATGCGTCTTGTGATGCTATCGAAAGAACAATGGAACTGCAAAACAAGCTGCTGCGTAAGATATCTAAATTGGGGGCTGTGGAATGGTTGAAAGGCTTCTACCAGGATCTCGCGTGAACAGGACACTCCCTTCCACGCTTGAACCACGAATCAATGCATCCACGGTGGAAATAGCAAAGACAAGGAAGTCGTGCAATGGTACTGTTGGCGACAAAGTCCTCCATGCAAATCGAGCACTCCTTGCCTACAATGGGCGAATTCTCGGGCAGCTTATAGACCAGATACCTTCCACCTTGCATGCTTCCTCCACCACCATTTTCGAGACAGTTGCGCACGTGCGCCTCCTGCTCTTCGGTGCCGCCGAGCGTAGAGAGCGTAGTAGTGCAGACGGGGCACTCTGTCAGCTCGCTGGCCCGGCTCGAGACGTCGCTCGGGGGTGCCAGCGTCGATTGGAGCACATCTTCATCCAGACGGGTTTCTACACCGCTTCGGCTGGAGGGATCACCACCGGACCGAGTGCGCGAGGCGGCCATCATGGCCTCCGCTCCCCGCATGTTCTGCAGTTGGGGAGGCAATTGCAGCTCGGCGTGGCAGCCATTGCAGACTCGCGTCGGTACAAGTGCTTCCGAGGCGGCCATGCCAGGAAGACTGGGGTCGACCACGATCTCAGCGAGTCTGAGCTGGGCACGTTTCGAAGAGCAAGAATCGCAAAAGATTCGACCACAACGTCGACAGTGATGCTTGCGGAGGAAGAAGGTGAAATGACGGCCACAGCCTCTGCAATTTCTGGCCTCCTCATCGCGTTCCCACTGCGGCTGCAGGTTTTGCTCGCGCATCGCTGGTCCACGACGCAGCGTGACCTTGTTCGGCGCCTCGTTGGTGGGCACACGGAACTCGCGATTGGCTGCAAGATCGGCGCTGCGTGCCGCGGCGAGCGACGTGCCGGCCTCGGAGGGTGCAACGTTGTTTCGCAGCAACGAGGCAGCGCTGCTCTGGCGCTGCGAGATAGGAGGTCTAGAGATGGTGCCAGAGGTCTCTCCATTGACGAGACGAGTGAAGACGGAGGCGCCATCGTCCTTGTACGAGTTTGGATAGATAAACTCATCGTCATCGTCATCGGCGGCATCCTCATCCTCATCCTCGTCGAGGCCGGCGGCCTGGCGCAGCTGACCGAGCTGCAGCGTATATTCTTTACGCAAGTCTTCAGCACGGCTTCTGCGTTCGACGTCATCGTCTTCAAAGGCAGCGCGAAGCTCTGTGATGGCCATGACCAGGCGAGCGATGCGCCTTGCAAGCTCATCGCGGTCATCGCCGAGAGCATCAGCTGGCGTGGCGCCAGAGGCTGCACTAGAACCAGCGAGAGCTTTGGCTCTGCTGACGTAGTCGGCGTCGGGGCCCAGCTGCGAGCATTCGAGCTTGGCAGCCTCCTGTGCGGCCATGATGGCAGCAGTCGACAGACCATGGCTTTCGGCTCCGTGCGTACCGGCACCGCTGCCCTCTCCGAGATCATCAGCATCGCTTGAGAGAGCACCTTCGCAAGCTTCCAAGTCATCACCAAACTCGATGTCGAGGCGGCGTCGTAGAACACGGATCCATCGCCTTCGGCGGACCCAGCCGCTTGACGAGGCTTCTTGATCGCCTTGGGCGCTGGCCAAACCTGCTCCACCGGTCAACGCTCTTGTGACAGAGGCACTGAGACCACGTCCTTCGAGCAAACGCTCGAGAGGAGGTGGTGGCTGTGACGACCACTTGTCGTCAAGGGCGTCAAAGGACTGAGCATACTGCCATCCGTGCTCGACATCGACGAGCGGATGCGTGGTGTCCAGCTGCCATTCAGACAGCCAGAAATGAGAGCTCTCTTCCTCGGCCCCGTTGCCGCCACGACGAGCTTGCAGGACAGACTCTGGTGTCGGTGTGCTTGCCAGGTCGTCTTCATGACCGTTCTGGGGATGCGATCCACGTTGCGCGGCGAGAGCAGCGGCTCTTCGTCGAGCAGCGGCTGGATTGATACGAGAACGGAGACGCAGCTTGTATGGGACGGAGCGGGATGGCAGACCAACATCATCCTGACGCATGGGCGCATGGCGTGTGCGGCTAGGAGCCAAGGGACCGGGCGGCATTGAACTGGGTGAGCGTCGGTCCGGCTTGTGAGCACGTGCGGCGCTCGAGGAGCTCCAGCGCGGCTTTGCACCGTTCATGGCAAGGGTCTGTAGGCGGGTGTCGAGGCGCTGATTCTCGTGCAAAATAATAGGTACGGTGGTATGCAATGCAAGCGGCTCGTAAGGGCCGCGACCGGGCACGATCTGGCCAGGCCTAGAAGGAGCGGCCGAGGTGAACTTGGATGCGTTCCATCGCTCGGCCTCGTAGCGTTCGAGGACTTCGCAGATGTAGACTTCAAAGGTGGCAGCTGCGACGTCGAAGGCTGTCTCTCCTGCAGCATTTCGCA